>VYZR01074752.1:11528-35464 GCA_013400675.1 Oxylabes madagascariensis | reverse complement strand
TTTTTTTTTTTTTTTTTTTCCCCAGTCGGTGCCGTGCCCCGAGCGTTTGGGTGGCGATGGGAGAGGAGGCTGTTTATAGCCTTTATTAAATGAACTCTGGGCGAGGAAAGGAGGGGGGCAGGGAGAAAGGGAAAGCTGCTGCTCCTACCTGAGCCAGGCCCAGACCCCGCCGCTCTCCCTCCTCCCGCCGTGCCCGGGGGGCTGCGGGGACACCCCCACCCTCAGCAGGCGCCCGCAATGCAGGGGCTGCGCAGGGGGCTCCCGGCGGCCGCATCCCAGCGGGATCGCTCCCGCTTCCCCTTCCCCATCCCCATCCATCCCCCTCCCTCGGGCCGCCCGACCCGCTCCGGGCTGTGCCGCCGGGGATGGCGCCGAGCTCCCGCGCTCCGCCGCCCCCGGTTGTTTACAGGCCCCGGGGCCCCGCAGCGCCCCGGCCCCGCCGCCCCCTCACCCCGCCCCGGCCCCGCACTGCGCAGCGCCACTNGGTACCCGGATGTCGCACGGAGCGGGGCCGTTACGGGTATTACATCACCCTCCGCCCCGGGCCCCGCGCCGCGCGGGGCGGTGACGTCATCGGCCCCGCCCCTGCCCCTGAGGGGGAGAGGCTGGCGCGAGGGCTGGGGGCGGGTGTTCTCCATCCCGATCCCAATCGCGGTCCAAATCCCGGTCCAAATCTCGAATCCGAATCCCCATCCCGGTCCTGTTCCGATTCCGATCCGGATCCCGGTCCCGGTGCGCTGGCGGCAGCAGCTCAGCCCACCTGAGGACGATGGAGCGCACAGCGGGTCCCGAGGCGCTGGCGGGATCAGCCTCGTCTCCCTTAATCACATTTAGGTTGGAAAAGATCTCTGGGATCGTCGAGTCCAAGCTATGACCCAACACCACCGTGTCAACCAGACCATGGTCAGTCATTCCCTGAACACCTCTGGGGGCGGTGATTCCATCACCTCCCTGGGCAGCCCATTCCAATGTCTGATCACCCTTTATGTGGAGAAATTCCTCCTGATGTCCAACCTGAACGTCCCCTGGCACAGCTTGTGACTGTGTCCTCTGCTCCTGAGGGACTCCTGCTTGCCTGAATCGGAGCTCTGCAGGATTTCCAGTTGGAAGCACAACGGCTGGCAAAATCAGCAGAGGATTACCAGTAATGAACGCATAATGGGTTTAATAATCCCACGGGTTTCAGCCCCCTTTGATGAAGGCGGGCCCGTGGACAAAAGACATGGGAGTGTGCTCATGAAGCGATTCCCCCACCAGTCTGCGGGGAACCAAACTGAGATGAGAAGCTTTTAGACAAACCTCTCTTGTCTCAAGGAGGGGAGCAGGATGCTCAAGGGGGCTGCGAGGGGAGAGGGGTGATTTTGGGAGGAATGCCTTATTCCAGCAAGCCAGGGTTAAACCTCGTGGCTGGGGATTTCTGAGGCAGAGTTGGTGCCAGGAGGGAGGATTAGGAATCCACGGTAGCTCTGAGGATGTGAAGAAGGAATCGAATACAGAGGGAGAAATGCTGAGGACTGGGAATGATGAAGTGGGTACTTGGCAAGGTTGTCTAGATAGTTTCCATCTTTAACAGTAATTGCAGCAAACAGCCATATGTTAATGGCTTTAAACTGAGAGTAGTTTTAGATTGGAAACTATGAAGAAATTCTTTCCTGCAAGGATGGTGAGGCCCTGGCACAGGTTGCCCAGAGAAGCTGTGGCTGTCCCATCCCTGGAAGTGTCCAAGGCCAGGTTGGATGGGGCTTTAAGCAACCTGGTGTAGTGGAAGGTGTCCCTGCTCATGGCAGGAGGTTGGAACTGGATGGTCTTTAAGGTCCTTTCCAAACCAAAGCATTCCCTAAACTGAATGTTTGGAGGGGCCTCCAATTGCAGGTTATGTTCCCACTGTCGACAACCATTAGTGCAATCCACCAGTGACTGAGGGCAGTTTACAGCAGAACCCTGCCGGAGAGAGCTAAAAGCTGTGCAAAATAGAGCAAAACCTCATCGATGTATGGCTTTCCTGATAGATGAACTGACCATGTTTCAGTACTATTGCAGAATCTCCATTTCCTGTTGCTGCCTGTGGCTGGATGGAATATTTGGACCCAATCTCCCTGTATTCTCCCTAATTGTGATCCTTATCACGATACTGAGCACTGCTCAGTTGTGCTCAATGTTCTGGTGACTATTAAGGGCCTTTAGTCTAGAAATTTTGGGCCTTTGTAGTTAAATGCAGTAAAATTTGTTGGTAGAAACAGACCTTTAGAGAGATTTAAATGCAAGCCCTAACCCTTCCCTTCCCAAGATTACACAGAATTGTTCCTGCAGGCATGTGCCGTGTTTCTTTACCCTCTACATTTAAAAATAAATTTAATTTTTCACCCCCCTTTTCCACTTTAATAAAGCTCTCCTAGCACTTTGAATTATATACAATCATGGATTTTATTTAGATTCCATGTTATCTACATCTGTGTTTTGAGTGGGGTTTTTTTTCAAATAAAACTGAATGAAAACATGGCCCTGTATCTTTTTGGTGATGCCCTCATTTTAAGCTGCAAGAATGTAATGACAGCAGAGAGTTTGCTGTTCTCATTTGCTATTTATACATTTTTCAGGGGAAATTGGACTAAGCCAAATTACTACAACATTTTCTTAAAGCATAACTTTTATTTAGTTCCCTGGATTTTCTTGGCCTGTTGCACTGACAATGGTAATAAATATTTACAAGAAATTCAAGCATCACTTTTAATTAGGATAAAACAGCTGGGTATATCATATCTCTCTACTAAATGTATTTGTAGTTGATGAGACTACATCTCCCAGTGTACAACTCTTTATTTTCTCTTCAGCTGTACCTCAAGTTGTGATACAGATGGCTGGGACCTGTAGTCACCACACTCATTAGCACCACAGTAACAAGAACCATTGTGAAACTCAACTCTGTATCATAAATAATTTATGAGTTATTGAGAAGGATCGTATTTCACTGTTTGGAACAAGAAAATTCTTTTAGCATTATAGTCATATTTAAAATGATGTGCTGCTCTCCAGCCTATTTTTAGAAAATATTATTTTGGACAATTTTAATTCTGTTTCCTGTTACAGCTTTTTAAAAGTCTTTAGATGGATGGTAATTGCTAAGAGTATTTCTAAAAAAAAAAATACAAAAACCTGTGTATCTAAATAAACAGCTTTTTGTCACCAATGCACACTCAGTTATTGCAGGCAGGAGGATGCCTTTGTCCGGTCTATTCATTAAAACTCAATTTAGAAAATTCCACACTTAGCCCGATGAAGCTGTTCCCAATGACATCATTTCCCATAAAAAGGGAAAATGGGACCTCAGTTGCTGCTGGGATCACATGGCGATTTAACTGCACTTTGGAATCAGCTTCCATCGCAATGGCCATATTCTGTACGAGCCTGCTGTAATCTCTGCACGCTCTATTGCCCAACACCCCTTTTAACTCTTTCTGGTTTAATACCAGTGATTAAACTTCTTTTATTATAAGGTATATCGTGAAGTATCAGAGTTTTGTCTGTGTTTTCCTCAAACAAGGGACTTTTAGTACCAAGATCACAGGGATGGTCTTTAAGAGAATCATGGAACAGCCAGGTTGGAAAGAACCTCTGGAGATCACCCAGTCCAACCCCCTACCAAGGCAGGGTCACCTGGAGCAGTGACACAGGAATGCATCCAGGTGGGTTGGGAATGTCTCCAGAGAGGGAGACTCCACAAGCTTCCTGAGCAGCTTGTTCCAGTGCTCTGTCACCCTCAATGTAAGAAGTTCTTCCTCGTGTCGTGGTGAACCTTGCTGTGTTTTAGTTCATGGTCTTTCCCCCTCATGCTATCTCTGGGAACCACCAAAAAGAATCAGGTACCATCCTCATGGCATCCACCTTTGAGATACTTGTATGCATGGATGAGATCCCCTCTGTCTCCTCTGGACTAAACAGGCCCAGCTCCCTCACCTCTCCTCATAAGAGGGATGCTTCAGACTCCTGATCATCTTTGTGGCCTCTGCTGGACCATCTCCAGTAGCTCTTTGTCCTTCTTGGACTGAGGAGACCAGAACTGAACACAGGGCTCCACATGTGGCCTCACTAGGGCAGAGTAGAGATCACAGTTGTAACTGTGAACTGCTGTATTGCACCATTTAGATTTCTTCACTGCTCAGAGAAAAAAACCTGAACTTCTCTCACCTGAAACCTTAGTTTCACCTTCCCTTATTTACTGTCCCTATTCTTCCTCTCCTTTATGATCTGCCATGAATTTCTGATGTGGGTGGGAAATAATACATTTCAAGTTACTCTGCAGCCTAAAAAGTTGGTAAACTGTGGGGTTTTGTTTTGTTTGGAAAAGGATTTGTATCACCTGGTAATACTCACCTAAATATTAGATGTATAATCAAGCTGTTGTCCAGGCTGCCTTGGTTTGGTGGAAGGAGACAGGTGACCATTACTGTCATGTTTTTGCCAGTGTCTGGAGCAGGTTGAGTGACTCCTTTGAAGGTGACCTTTTTCTTTTCTGTAGTTTCTGTGAGGTGAGAAGAAGCTGAGATGAGTACTGAGACTAGATTCTTAATTTTTAGATAGCTAAAATTAATTCATTACCTTAGAGATGCTTAGAGGTTATTTGCAGAAATCTTCATATTAATGATACGTGTGACCTGTAATAGTGGGATGTTGCCATAACTTCATGTTTGACTTGGGAAGTACTGATGCCCTGCCCCATCCCTTCTTCACGGGGCTGCACCTATTTTTGGAATCCCAAAGCCAGGTGGATG
The DNA here is from genome assembly GCA_013400675.1 of Oxylabes madagascariensis. Lineage (NCBI taxonomy): Eukaryota > Metazoa > Chordata > Aves > Passeriformes > Timaliidae > Oxylabes > Oxylabes madagascariensis. The sequence goes on along the minus strand of VYZR01074752.1, from coordinate 30,695 downwards.
ATTACCCTGCAGGCTTTCCATCTTCCTGGTGCTATTCCTGCAGCACCCTGGTGTGATGACACCTGTAGGGATCTGCTCAGGCAGCTGTGCCATTAGGAACTCCATAAAATGCATGTACTGTAGCGATGATTAATAATCACATGAGGTTTAAATCATCAAAAGCACACACCTAGGGTGTATCCTGCATCCAAACGGAATTTATCTGAAGGATGTCACAAAGATTTTGGTCATCACATGCCAACATCCTGCATTCTTGAAATGCAGCGCTTGTGATTTAATTCCCTTTCTGCTGGGCTCTTGAAAAGTGCTTCCCAACCCGCCATACTTTGTTGCCTCTGAGACCAGATCCATGCTCTGCTAATAGCTTTAAAAAACAACAGTTATGACCTCATTTAAAAACCAAATGCTGGTAATTTTCAAACTACAAAATGAGGTACAAAATCATTAGGGCATCACAGTGTGGTTTTCTTATTTTAGCTGTAAGAGAAAGCAAGTGGTGCTCAGTCATGAGTTTTATTTTTCCAGGTAGAATTTGCTGATGGAAGTAACCTGTAATTCAAGAAAATCAGCAAAAGCAAAGTACAATAAAGACCAAAACATCAACAGAAGCAAAATCCCTTTATGCTGAAAATTAATATAAAACATATTCAATATAGAAGCATAATAAAAATATGAAGCTTGTAAAAATAAGCACAATAAAAATCAAAGCATAATAAATACAAGCATAATATAAAATAAAGCATATAAAATGCAAGCATGCAAAATATATACTATAAATTATTAAAATATAAAAAGGAGAATAAAGGTAATATACCTACCATTAATGTAAATTAAGATATAAAACTATTATTAATATTCTAAAATATTGGGGAGGGGTCATCCCTCCATTTTTCTCTTTTTTGTATATGAAATATGGGAAAAGCATGGCATTTCCCAATTTCTTCAAAAGGCCAAAAGTGACAAAAATCCAGGCAGCTCAGGAAGAGAAATGCAGTTTATTGAGGTTTTCAGAGCTCATCTGCAAAGCACCTGCATTTCACATGGTTCCTTCTATCTGTAGCAAAATGTCACCAAGGACCCAGTGGCTAGGAGAATTTGCTTTTCCTGTGACATGGGGAAATTAAGAAAAGAATATCAATATAGTCTACAGTCTAAAAAAAGTGAAAAATGAGGGGTAAGAAGAAAAACATTTAAACAGTAGGTTTTCCCCCCCGCCCCATTTAGAATCTCTGTTGCCTCAGAAGTTGAAATGGAAAAGTCTTGCTAGAAAGCCTGTGTGTCCTGAATTTGTCATGGTAAAACGGACAAATAACCATGTTTGAGGTCTGAAGAAGCGCTGGCACGGCTTGCCTGGCTATGCCAATTCATTTTGGCCCCTGTCCCTGAGCTCTCCACCAGTTTCTCGGCAGTACAATGCATATGGTCTCTTTGGGACCATCTGTGCTTCTCCGCAGCACAGAAACCATCAATCAGCTTAAAGCCACATTAGGAGACAACATAAGTTGATTTGAAGTATTTAAAAGGCTGGGGCAGATTAATACACACCAGGACTCCAACAGGGATACCTTACAGAGTTCTTTCCAGCATGGAGGGGTACACTTCATTTACTCTTCATCACTGCACACCAAGAAATGCCTTTGTCTTGGTATTCAATTTCTCAAAGTCTGATTCTCTTGACAAGATCTTCTTTTGCTGCAAGACAAGCTGTGAAGTGGAGAACACCCAGAATATTTTATCAGCCAAGTTTTGCCTATTCTGTTCATTAGACCCTCTTCTCTTTTCAAAATGTGAGGGCATGTGGAAGTTGCTGTTTTTGTTTTCGTTTGCTCTTGGTCCGTGCAAGGAGGCCTCACCGTGTCCTCACTGAGGACAAAGCTGCTGGTGACAAAGCTGCCACTGACCTCAGCATCGCAGGATCAATCCCCCAATCATTAGCGCACTGTAAAAACCGCTCTTACCCAGCCAAATGTAATGGGCCTGCCCACAACTGCAAATTGTTGAACCTAAGAATTAGCTTAGCAATCACAGCTGAAATTACATGAGAGACTGACCATGCGTAAGAATGCTGCATCCTGTCTCATCAGGAGTCTTATGATGCTCCTGAGGGGTTTATAATTACTAACATCCAGGTAAGAGACTCTGAAATTTGATAAAGACTGGAATTTACAGATGTGAGGAAGATTAGTTTGGATGAGAGGATAAGATTTATATTCTGTAAACTCCCCTTTCCCCCCTTTTGTCTTACCAGTCCTTTTCTTCTTGCAATAGTTGCATGAAGTCATCTTCTTTGTACAACCACACACAACTTATGCTTTGCTACATTCATTCACATATATATGTTTAATCAGTTGTCTCCTTTAACAAGCTGTGAGCTGGGACACAACTGAGCAGATGAATTTTTTTGTGTCAATTAAACAGTTAAATTAAGCTAAAAGCAGCATGTTAAAATCAAATAACCAAGGCATGGAGATATTTAAAATCTAAACATTACTCAGTATTTTGCAAAATAAGTTTTCCACAGTGCCAAGGATTCTGGAGAGTCCCGGATTTACAGGATAATCCTGGTCTGGAGCTGGATTTTTGCCACCTATGCCCTTTTTTATTTGATAGTATAACCAAAGTTTAAATTTAGTTTCATTACATAGGTGCTGATGGGGTATGACTAAGAAGTAAAGAAGTGAAGACATTGTTTCATGTTTGCTGGCATAAGGGACATGGTAAAAATGGATATGAGATCACAAGTTCCATGTGTTGGCTTTCTTAGGAAAGCAAAACAAGCAGATTTTTAGCATTTTATGACAACCCTCACCCTGCAATGACAGTGTTCTGTGTCTTTGGGGATAGTGCAGAACAAAATACTAGCAAAACAACAGGGGCCATTATAAAAAGAAAGTGCTTGTTGTTCCTAGAGTTCAAACCCGGAGTCTGCAGAGAAGGAACGTACCAGGAAAGAAAAATCTCATATTGCAGGTCACATTAGCATACGTTCTTTTGGAGAACATTTAAGTGCAAGTAACATGGTGCAGCTTCATATCAGAGGATTACTCAAAACATGGATGCTACTTGGAGATAATCCAAGTCTCCACCCTAACCAGAAAGGTATCCTTCCTTCTTAGGAAATTTCAGTTAATCCAAGGGACTAGGACAGCTATTCTTCAGGGATTGAGAATGTGATTTCTTTTAAGGATTTGAAACATGTTTGTTTTCTTGCTTGTTTTTTTTCTTTGTGGTAAGTGACTCCCATATTTATTAAGATAAATCTATGTTTCCATTCTCTTTGTGTGTGTAAAGGCATTCACTATGTTTTTACAAAGTCATGGGTTCTTTTTCATTTTTTAACCTTCATAGGAATAATCAAAATAATTGGCTAGTACTTGACACATTTATTGTGTTGTAATTACTCCCTTGTGTTGTTTTACTCTGTTTCACGTTGAAGATAAATAATAGGATCCCTTGTAAGAGACACGATAAGGAAGAGGGAAAAAGCTTGTCTTAGAAAGAAAAATGATGAGGTGAAAAAGGGAAAGCAGTGGCCATGTTAATTCACAGCAGTCTGCTGAAAACAGGATTGGAACCATTAGCTCACTCTACAGAGATCACGATTGCCATTCTATGACATAAATTTCAATTATTATAGACAGTGTCTCAACACAAAAGCAGCAGTTGACCTGAGCTGAACCCACATTAGACAAGAGGCACATTACCGTTAACACTTGGCAAATGGGAATTTTCCTGCAAGTGCAAACTGAAAAGCGGAGTTACAACCCCTCAGAGCACTGAGCGAACTCCTGCTCTGCTGGTGCCTCTCTGGGCAGGATTTGTGGCTACTCAAAAGAGATCAGTTCTTATCTAGCTGCAGAGACAAGCTATTGAGATACTCATAGTTAAGAAAAACCCTGCAATTTCTAGTGTCACCTACAAAACTAAAGTTTAGTATCTTTTCTGAGCATGAATCCTAAAAGCATTGAAGTTGATCCAGTGCCTTTCAAGTTAAGCTCAAGATTCCTACTGACTTCAGCAAGTCTGGGTTGGGTTTAAATTTCTTATACGCTTGGGGAAGCATTAGAACTGTCAAAGTAACTTCCATCAGGTTAAGTTGGATTAATGATCCAGTAGTCACTTACCATAANTGGAGAACCTTTTCCTAACATCCAACCCAAATATCTTTGAGAATAGAAATCCCACCTGTCTGGGCACTTGTTTTTGTGTTTCCCATAAGAATTTATATTAAGTGTTATAATTTGTGTCGTCTCTTCTCACTATGTACCTCTGACAAGAGTCTGTGATTGAAAGCAGCAATAAAACCTTCCCTTATCCTTCTCCCCTTACAGCTGAGCAAAGAGTTCTCTGAGTCTCTCTCCACCTTGGCTGGCCTCCACTGCACTTTCTCCAGTATGTTCAAGAATTTACTTACCCAGGGCAGGTAACAGGAGGCTGCTTACAAAGCTTTGATTTAAATACCATGAGCCTGTGACACATGAAATGCTTTTTAACATCCTTAAAAATCCTACCCATGCAAAATTAACCATTATTGTCTTTGACTCGTGACTCTGCTGAACATCTTTGGGTTGATGCCTGTGCTACCACCCTTTTCTGCCTGATCCTGGGCAATGCAGGAAACATTTTTAGGTGTTGGTATTAGTTAGAGTGGTCTTGGAGTTCTCTTTCTTAGTTTTGGGTAGCAGAAAGGAACTCCTGGAGTACCAGATGCACCAAACTTCCCTTCTCCTGACATCAGTGTGTCCTGTCCTTCACTTGGTTAAGAAAGCACTGTGCTTTAATTCACTTCTCTGACATCCAGGGATTTTCCCAGATAATTAGATCTCTGTTTTAAAGTGTTGCTGGAATGGGTGCCAATATTTAGCCACTGTACCTCCTTACCTGTTCATCTCCTTCAAATATGTGCTGTCCGAGCAAGACTACTGCCTCTGGATTTTGTTAGATGAGATACACAGAAAAACCCCATCCCCAGCAGCCTATGCTTCTCGAGCTCCTTACATAATATCTTCATTAAAATGCCAATCACAGGGTGCTGCTAAGAGCCAGATCAGGCTGGGATCAGCTTTTTAGGCCATGTTCACTTTTGGACTTTTTGCCTGAGAAATTCCACAGGTTCACATGCTTGATTATGCAATTATTTTCTTGAATTCATTTTAAAAACTGCCCCTATGCTGAGTTCACAGCCCCAAAGATGATCTTCCTTGCGATTTATATTCTGATAGTAAAAGGTTAAGAAAGAGAAATCTGGATTTTTCTCTTTAAAAGGTTCATTAGTAATGAAAAATTCCTGGTATTTTGTGTTTTGCTTTGGGAAGACCAGCAGAGGGGGCCTAAGCCAGAGAGCAAACCCCGTCCCAGATTTGTTTGGAGTTGAGAACAATGTCAGTGTAAAAAACCCAAAACAGCCCCCTTTATTTTAGTTCTCTATTAAAACTAAAGAGGAATACACCTATGAAAAGGAAGGAAAAGTAGCTGTCTTAGGAAAACTGCACATTAGGAAGCTGTCCAAAAAGTAGTACTAATTATTAAGGGAAAAAATGGCAATTAGGAAAGACATTTTAATTATACGATTCTGTCATTGGCTAACAGCTACTAAAGGATCGATTCCTTGGAGTTTCTTTTCATGGGTTTTGGAAAACATTCCTTCCATAAACTACTCCTTAGATTACATCTGTGTCAGGAGATGGAGGAAGAAAAATTCTTTCAGTGCAGGATTTACAGCAGGCTCCCAACTTACATTCCCTGGCATCCCCACAGTGGAGTTTGTCTCTGCTGACTATTGCAGGTGCCCAGTGAGGCAAAACTCGCAGAATCAGCCTTTGGAAATACTCCTTTTCCTCCTCCTGCCCTTCACTCACAATATTCAATACTGCAAGAGAGAAAGTTTTCCCTGTTCCCTTTGAGTAATCCTTTCAGTTCTAGTGCACTGAGAGAGCCCACATGGAAAGAAACCCTTCTAGATTCATCACAGCAGATTGAAATGGAGTAAGTATTGTATATGTACAAGTACGTAGAGATATATACATATATAAAATTCCAGATGTGGAAAGGGAATGCAAATCTTTCTATTGAATTTGGTGACCTTGGAAAAACTACCCTAAGGTGATAGACACAGAACAGGGATCTAAGAATCAGAATGTAAATAACAATGATATAGTCTGCCTCTTCACCCTGAGAAGATGGTTTGCTCTGTCACAAGAAATCAAGAAAGCTGTTCCTTTAAAGCAAAGCAGAATCAACAACTTCTATCTTGAGTTCTTCTAATGTTTCATTTGAATAATCATAAAGGATTATGTAGAAGTAATGTCACACAAACAAAATACCATTATCATCAAATGGGATTTTCTTCAATTTACCTGAACTTGTTCTCTATTTCTGTTATTTAAATAAACACAGGTGATTTAGTCACACCCCTAATGTAAACTAAAAAATGTGTGTTATGAAAAGGAAATGGATAATATGACTCAAGGACTCTGGGTTCCATCACTGTCCCATTATAATAAACAAATCTTATCTTCATATAGATGGATCATCACCTGCAAAAAAGGTTGAAGGTTTTCTGGATTTCTCTTTTTATTATTTCTCTGAGAAAAAGTGCTTTTAATGTCAATAAACAGGAAGAGAAGTCAAAATAGAGTGGTCTGGAGGAATGTGCAGGTCTCAGGCAGACCTGACTAGAGTTCACTCTTACGTGAAGGACGCATCTGGATCACTTCAGTGACAATAAAATATCCGGTTAGGTGCGGGGGAGGCTTGGTGTGCAGGAGCTCTTTGTCTGGAGGCAAACGTTGTCCTTTAAAAGTAATCTGCCTCTTTTAAACAAATACAGTTAATGCAGATGTCAGTGAATGCTCACAGAGCACTTTGCAAACAAAACCCAAAGCCAAGCAGTTTATTGTCAAATTGAAAAGTCATGGATGTGGAATTGGGAAGAAGGGCAGGGCCAAGTGGAGCTGCAGATGGCTGGGATCACTGCAGAGTTTTACTGCTTCAAACACAAATGTCACACCAGGTACAAGGTGGGAAATGGCTCTTCCTTCTTATACTGAGGAAATCCTGCCCAGGATATGCCACAAAAAGTCACTGACCAACAACCAGGAATCATCTTCTGTGCCTGAAGATGCTCTTTTTTTTGTCATGGCTGTCTGAATAAGCACTGTCTTGCCCCTGTGTATTTTATATTGCTATTTTGTATTTTTCTGCGATGCTCTGTTGTTACAAGATATTTTTCTATATATTTTTTCTGTTTTTTTTTTTTCTGAGGGAGAAAATAGTGAGGTGTAAGGAGGGGAGAGGAGGAGAGAATGATTTACTCAGTTACGCTTCACTTAACTAAACAGTTGCAAAGACTTGTAATCACTTTTGCACCATCTTTGCTAGCAAGTAAAGCAATCTTTGAGCTCTCTAGTACTGTCCTCAGCTGGATTGACCTGGCTTGTGTGTGTAGTTGATGTCCCTCAGACATGCCCCACATTCTTGGGGACAGTGTTTGTGTGCAAGGCCATATCAGGAACCTCAGTAACAGGTTGAAAGTATGGATGACCAGATGCCAGAGTACGGCTCCACACCCTGGCCCTGTTTGACTGACTGGTACAGATGCAGCTTCCTCTGGCAAAAAAAGTGTGATATCTCTAGGGAGAGGGAGTTTACTGCTTGGGAACAGGCTGTATTCAACTATAGAACAGTGGCTCATAGCTGTATTTACTGTTTTACTAATGGATGGAAGATGCAGTATTTTATCTTGTCCTAATTGTTCAGCCTGGAGAAGGGAAGGCTTCAGAGAGTCCTTAGAGCACCTTCCAGTGCCTCAAGAAGCACCAAGAGAGCTGGAGAGGAACTTTGGACAAGGGCCCAGAGTGACAGGATAAAGGGGTATGACTTTAAGCTGACTGAGGTTAGATGAGAATTTAGGAAGAAATTCTTCCTTGTGAGGAGGTTGAGGCCCTGGCACAGGTTACCCAGAGAAGTTGTGGCTGCTCCATCCCTGGACGTCTTCCAAGCTCGGTTGGATGGTGCTTGGAGCAGCCTGGGATAGTGGAAGGTGTCCCTGCAGAGGGGTTGGAACGAGGTGATCTTTAAGGTCCCTTCCAACCCAAATCATTCTATGATTCTATGATATTTAGAATTAGACTTCAAGTTTTAAATTGGTGGGAGCTCACACGCAAAAGTTTAACTAAGCAAAGTGAAATCAAATGGATGCAAGTCATAAACAAAATTAATGAATGATTTGAAGGAAGAGAAGATGGGAGTTATTTTCTTCAGATCTCTAAATTGCCTGAGAAAGGCAGCAGGCTGAAGGGACTATGTGTGAAAAAACATGAAGGTGGAACAACATGCTGCTAAAAGCTGAAATGAGAGGCAATTAGGGGAGATAGGAATGCAGAGGCTTAAGTGCTGAAAACCTCAGAGACTTGAACTCAAGAAGGTAAGCTGGATGCAGAAAGCAGAGGAGTTTGTGCTGCTTGTAAGCCAGAGGAAAAATTTCACTGACGTAGTGTCAGCAGAATTGTACCTCAAATCAACATCAGAGCACCATAATTGTCACATTTAAAGGGCTGCTTCACATTTAAATGGATGCTTCTTACCTGGGATACAATTTTAGGTTTTCAGTAAATGCTATTACAAGAGATGACACTTTCAGAAATAGTAATTTGTGGTTAAACAAGGTATAAAATAAAATCAATAGAAGGAAGGTACATATCCATTGTCTGATCAGACAGGTGTATGTAGGAAGTATTTTTGGCACTGTGTTACATTTAGAGGGGACTGTATTTACCTGGATGCGTTTGTTTGTCTCCTCTTTGGGCACCACTAAACTGTACAGCACAGATAACATTCTGAAACAGATAGGGTGGAGACATGGCCTTACTTCACTTGCATTCATTTTATGACAGATTCTCCCTAAAGTCCTGTTTTCCTAAACAAACAAAGAGCTTTTCTCCTTATAAAGTATTCTATTTTGCTCATGGTGAAAGAGAAAATAGAGGCAGAGGGTGCTCCACTTACTGCTGTTCATTTTAGTGTTATTGTACTCTCATAAATAATTAAGTGAAGTAGGAGAGTTTTTCAAATCTATGTTTTACACAGACACTGAAATAATCTCAGATAATTGCTCTGGAGCTTTATTCACTCTAATGTGGATCAAAGAAATTGCATCACAGCACTGTGGAAAATACTCACACCCATGCTGTCACGGTATTATTAGCAGGGCTGGCAGCAAGTCATGTGAGGCCCACCTTGTGAACGTTCCAAGAGGAAGCACTTCACCCATAAATCTGTGCAAATTTACTCATACTATAGAATACCAGAACGGTTTGGGTTGGAAGGAGCCTTAAAGCTTCTCTAATTTCAACCCCCTGCCATGGGCAGGGACACCTTCCACTATCCCAGGTTGCTCCAAGCCCCATCCAACCTGGCTCTGGACATTTTCAGGGATGGGGCAGCCACAGCTTCTCTGAGCAACCTCACCATCCTCACAGGGAAGAAGTTCTTCTTAATATCTAATCTAACTCTGTCCTCTTTCAGTTTAAAACTGTTGCCCCTTGTCCTGTCACTATGTCTTTTGTAATCTTTGTGTTTCTTATAAGTACCTTTATATATTAAAAGGCCACAATAAGGTCTCCATGGAACCTTCTCTTCTCCCAGCTGAACAACTGCAGCTCCCTCAGTCTTTTGGCACAGGAGAGATGCCCCAGCCCACTGACCACTTTCATGGCCCTCCTCTGAACTGCTCCAACAGATCCACACCTTTTTTGTCCCAGAAATCCATAGCAGGACACAGACCTTCAGCTGAGGTCTCACCGGTGCAGAGTAGGGGTGGAAAATGTGGGTTGCAAGATCACACTGCTGGCTCATGTCCAACTTTTCACCCATCAGTATCCCCAAGTCTTTCTCCACAGGACAGCTCTCAGTCCTTCCATCCCCCAGTTCTACTTCTGCACCAAGTCTCCTCAATACTGCACAGCTGGAGAAAAAAATATATAGAAAGAGAATCCAATCAAATATGTATTTCTGCCATACTGTTTTAGGGACAGAAGACAGCTTATCTTGCTTTTATTTACACTAAGTGTTGTGGGAACAAGACAGAAAGGTCTTGTTACCTCTACACGCTGAGTCGTGCTGGAAAAGAGGAACTTTATTTACATCTTTCACATTTTATAGAACTCCAAAGGGATCCATGGATTGGAGGTGAGAGTTGCCACCTCTCTCGCCTACTGGCCAGGTCAACGGTCAGTCAACATTCTCCTCCTCCATGAAAATATGAAAACAAACCTCTTGTTGACACTTAGAGTGTGAGAAAGATCTTGGTAAGAATACAAAGCAATTTCTCAGAAGGCTGCATCAGGGCGACAAAGTGTGTCAATATAATTCGTGTGACTCTTGAGAATAAGGCTCGTTATCATATTATCTGCTGATTTTAATTGATCTGTTACCTGCTGCCACCGANCTCACCTGCTGGCCAGGTCAACGGTCAGTCAACATTCTCCTCCTCCATGAAAATATGAAAACAAACCTCTTGTTGACACTTAGAGTGTGAGAAAGATCTTGGTAAGAATACAAAGCAATTTCTCAGAAGGCTGCATCAGGGCGACAAAGTGTGTCAATATAATTCGTGTGACTCTTGAGAATAAGGCTCGTTATCATATTATCTGCTGATTTTAATTGATCTGTTACCTGCTGCCACCGACACAGCATGAGAACCTCAGCAAGGCTCACAGAGGGTGTGGAGCAAGACTGTGACCTCCCACATGAGTAACTGCTTGTGATTTTGTTTTCAGAGCCTTGCACTCCAGCTTTACATTGGCTCTTGCACTTCCCCGCTGCAGTTAAACACGTTGTGCAGATATCGGAATGTGTTTGCTGAGCTCCAAAGTGCCATCTGCTTCAGCCACAGGGCAAAGTCTAGCAGAGCTGTCATTCATGCTGCTGATGTTCAGGTTGACTTTGGTTGACTTTTAAAAGCTGTTGGCAGTGATGGCCTCTTCAGAAAGTGAAAATAAGCTTCTCATGTGGAAACTAAGTTCAGGCATTATAACGAGAAATTTTTTTTGGTCTTCCTGAGAAACTAAGATGTTTGTCAAACCCAAAGGCTCCATTATGATGTGATCCTCACAGAAATCACAGAATAGACTTGAATAGAAAATTCCTTAAGTGTACTTACCTATCACTAAGAGAATACTAATGAGATGAGTGTATTTACTTTTTATGATCTGTAAACCAGCAAGAATGGACATTGGCTTGTAAAGGACGTTTTAAGTTTTCTGAGCGCTCTCCTTCCCAAGCTCAGGTTGACAGCAAGCACAAGCTTCATGCCTGTCTCAGGGCAGGACATAAAATCTCCATTGATGGAGACTGTGCAGGTGTACAAATGCACAATAACTCCCTGACTTAACCTTTTGCTTTTAACAAGAGAAATATATTTTACTCAGTTTTGTTGTATAAGAAGGGTCGAAGCACAGAGTTAACATGATAAATTCTCACCACTAACCAATCACAAGATGCTGGAACTTCATCACAAGATGCTTGTGAGTTTTTCCTACTCATCTTTTCTGTGCTCAGCCCCAGCTGCTGCATTCCTGTGTCTTTGGGGATAGCTGGGAAACCCTCGCTGGGAATGCACCGTGCAGCTGCACTTTACATCCTTTTCCAGCTTTATACTGCCTGTTTGGGTGTGTTGTGGCGCAAAGCTCCACAATTATGTGTGCACCCCCTGCATTTAGCACAAGGAGGAAATGAGACCCAGAAAACACTCAAAATTGCTTGCTATTTATTTATATTATTTATATGTTCTATGACATTAGGGTTCCATTACACTGTGCATTGCATTAACACAAGATAAGTAGTTCTCAACTCAGTAAAACAGGAGAAAACAGAGGAATATAAAGAATAGCTGTTCCTATAACTATGTAACTGTGAATGGTCATAGTTCTGTGTCTTCCTTCATAACCTTCAGAGGCCTGATTCTATTCCGAACTACCACAACCATTTAATTTACAATTATTAGTTTGGATGTGGTTGATGACTGTGGCTATTTACAGAAACAAAGCATGTTGATTGTGTATTTTTATTTTCTGTCACCTTTCCCTTGTTGTATAGATTAGATTTGGACTGATTTGCTGAAAAATGAGTGACAGCCCAAAGGTTCAAAGGTAGATCATGGCTGTGTTTTGCCGCAAAAAGCTATAATGCAAATTTTATGGTAATTCAGGAGGTGATTCATGAATACGTTGCTCACTGGTGGAGCTGGAACAGACCGAGCAGCTGCGTGTGGTAAAGAGCCATCTTGTGCTGCATCTGCTGACAGATCGGGGGCCTGAGCCTGAGAGATTTTGGGAACAGGATGTATGTCCTGTCCCACATAAGCTCTGCACGCATTTGTGTCATGTCTGGTTAGGAGCCAGGAATTACTGTGGGTTACCCTTTTCATAGAATCATAGAACAGTTTGGGTTGAAAGGGACCTCAAAGACCATCTTGTTCTAACACTGCTGCCATGGGCAGGGACAACTTCCACTCCTCCAGGTTGCTCCAAGCCCCATCCAACCTGGCCTGGGACACTCCCAGGGATGGAGCAGCCACAGCCTCTGTGGGCAACCTGTTCTAGCGCCTCACCACCTTCACACGGAAGAATTTCTTCCTAATACCAAATTCAAATCTACCCTCCTTTAGCTTAAGGCCATTCCTGCTTGTCCTATCACTGTATGTTCTTGTAAAAAGTCCCTCTCCATCCTCCTTTTTGCATCTGTACCTCCTCTCGTGAAACACTTTGGTACATCAAAGCAGTAAGAACAGTTTTTCACCTCTGCGCAATAAGCACTAATGAATCTGTCATTGAGAACTGTAGATGAGTGATGTGATGACCAGAAATGCTGCAGTCCCTGGTGTTTTTAGCACTTGTGGGTATCCACCACCACGAATTTTGGAGCCCAAGGTCTGAAACATTGGCCAGAGCGGGTGCATGTGAGAACTGGATTTGCATTCACAGGCGGGGGGAAGCAGGAACCGTGTCCAAGGGCAGCATTCCTGCAGGAACCTGGCCGGGAAAGGTGACCTGTCACAGGGGCCGGAGGTGGCTACGGCTGGGCTGGAAACCCTCGGAGAGCTCCAGAGGGGAAAGGAATCGCCGGTGTCTCGCAGGGACAGCCACGAGGCTCTCCAGGAAAACGGGTTTTTGTTCTCTGAGCGGCGTTCGGTCTCCGCACACCGAAGCCAAGCCCTGGACGCGGTCCCGCTGCCCGGGACGTGCGGTGGGCACGGGGGGAAAGGCCGGGCAGCCCCGGGGGCACGGCGAGGAGGGGAAACAAAGCGCTCCGCTCGCAGAAACCGACCTTCACCTCGGCCTCTGCCCCACAGCCCCCGCGGTTATATCCACAGTCCCGGGGGGAGCGCGGCCGAGCGGAGCGGGGCCGAGGAAGGGAGGGGAGGGGACGGGGCCGGCAGGGAAGGCGGCGGGAGGCGGGGAGGAGGCCGGCGCTGGCCGCGGGCAGCGGGGGCGGCTCCCGATAAAGGGGCGCCGTGCGGGCGGGTGGGCGGCGGCGCGGCGGCGATGGCGTGGGGGTGCGCGCTGTGCCTGGCGCTGGCCGGAGGGGCCCTCCTGGCGCTGCTGGTGCAGCTGCTGCGCTGGCTCAGGGCCGACGGGGACCTCACGCTGCTCTGGGCCGAGAGGTGGGGGAAGAAGCCAGGTAATGCCGCCCGCCAGCAGCCCCGGCGGGGCACCGCGGGGGCACCGGGGCGCTCCGCAAAGGGGGTGGCGGGGAGCGCGGGGGCGCTGGTGGCATCAGCTGCCCCCCTGGAGTTATCCCTAAAAGTGCGATTTACCTGCCCTTTACCTGCGGCAGAGCAGCTCCCAAAAAGCCACTTCACGGGGCTGCGCCGTGGGCTGGCTCGTTTGGCCCTAAACTCTTTGTTTTGCACAGTTTCTGGGCAGGTTCCCGGTCCTGGCAGGGCCCCGCGGGGCGGATGAGGTTGTGACGAGCGCCGGGCAGAGGGACGGTGTGGAAGCAAAGCTCGGGAAGGGACCAGGGTGCCCGGCCCGTGTGGCCGGGACAAGCGGCTTTGTAGCCCTTTTTGGCTGCTGCTCCAGCCTGTTCTGACATCTTCAGGCAGATACTGCGTTCACAGCGGTGACGAAAGTGTTTACAGTGAAGTAAACATGAGTGTGATTTGTATTGGGGCTTGCTGGGTTTCGTGTTCCGTGGGTTGTGCCCTGAACGGTGCCAGGGACCTCAGGGGATGCTGTGACGGACTGTACACTGCATCTCTGTAAGGCGCTGCCTTGGTCACCCGGGGCACAAGAGTTCAATGAAATACTGCCAGACAGGCACTTTCAGTTCTTGCTTGCGTTGAACTTTCTATTCTGACTGCAATTCTACCTATTTCTGGACAAAGAGCTTTAGAAATCATAGGTTTTGTTTGCTTAATGGAGGCTTTTGGTCAGAGAAGGCACAAATTTGTGAATATCCTCCCTTAGTTTAGCCTGCTGGGGTGACTCCTGTGAGCTGCTGGCTGTGGGTGCTTTAGGTGGAATTGGAGATTGAGGACAGAAGGTGGGATGAGAGGCACTATAAGATATTCCATGTGGGATTTGAAACCAGCTGTTGGGTTGAGATAGGGAGAAGGGACTGCATGGAATGAAGGTGGATCAGGAGTCATGGATGGAGCTTGGGACCATGATTTCTTAGGAGTTGGTGGTGCAGGTGAAATTTGGCGTTAGGAATGGCTGGGGAGAAGAGTAGGACAAACTTGAGACTTGAGTCTCTTGCTCTCAGTAGTAGCTTCCTGCAAATGTGCATCTTTTTCTGTTCTCTGTTAGATGCACTGTAGCTCTGGTTTAATGTTGATTTTTGGGAAATTTTTTTCCCAGCAAACTTTCTGTAAACAAGAGAAATGTTTTTGTAACTGTAGCTATGTTTGTCCATTCTTTCTCACAGGAGAGATTTTGTAATGAACATCTGTTTTAACCAATGTAATTGAAGAAGTTTACCTTTGTTTCACCAATTAAATTAGTCTATGTAAAATACTGTATAAGAGAGTCACATCTCAAAAATAAAAGTTCACCTTTTCTAGCCTTCTGATCGAAAGTCTGTGTCGTTGTTTGATGCTCAACAGCGACAATACACTAGCACAGTTAATAAATCTCTAAAAATACTGCATTTAAATAGTGTGAACAATCTCCTCTAGCTGTTTGGGTACTCAGCCCAAGGTTTTGAATGAACTCCTTTAGAAAGTTCCCTTGCTGTAAGAAAACTGCAAAAAATCTTAGTGTGTGGACTTTGTAAAGAACATGGAAAGAATCAGGGCAGAGAAGTGAGATAAATCTCGACTAATATAAACAGAATTGAAGTTTTGTCCTGAGGGATCTATGTGCAGTACACATCAAGATGTAGGCGCTCTCTTGGGTAGACAAAGTGTTATCTGAATGTAGCCTTTGGAATTACTGAAGGCCTAAAAACCCTTTAAGTAGTCTCTAAAAATTCACATGCAAAGACCAGTGTAGTAATTTTATGATGGAGTTGTTTTAATATGTAATACAAGAAGAATCAGGCAAAAATTCATCAACATAGGAGATCAGCTGTGTTTTGGCTGCCTCCCTATTGCCCCCAGCCTCTGTGCTTGTAATTAAGTAAAATATATTAACTGAAATTGTATCATTTAGAAAACAAGGTAAGAAAACAGAAGGGACAAACACTAGAAACATGTTTCCTTTTTGGAGCCCAAATTGGGCTTCTCCCCGTATTGTGAATGTAATGTAGGGTGCCTAGGTAAATAATGTGTGGATCCCTTAATTTTTAATTAAAGGTCTTATTACAGCTATCGCTCTTGCAGTCATATTGTGTTATCACTTCTACAACATTATTATGGGTGTTGAAGTTGGAGATGAAAGTATTTAGCAGAAAGTGGACTGATCTCCTGTGTTTCTTGTGCTATGAACTATAATTACAAATAAAGGCCTTAATGTAGCTAAGACTGGTTCTAATTCAGTGATTCAATTCTATAGGGAAATTTGATTTATTCACTGGCAAGTGCTGGATTGCTTCCCATCCTCTGAATATGTGTGTGGTCAGGAGAGAAGGGTTTTTGGGTGCTGGATGCCTTTCCTGCTATGTTGTGTTTCGCTGGGTGCACAGAAGTCACCCTAAACCCTGTACTTTTCACAGGCAGCTTAATATTATCAAGCTGAGGGGGAATCTTCCATGTATGAAAACCCTGCTCTTAAATTTAGGCGTAATGATATGATTCTTTAGGGCTCTGGAGTAGATGTTCTGTTTTAAACTTCCCCACTTCTAATATTTTTCATGAAAGAAATGACAACATGGCAACCTTGTGCTATAAGAGAGATAAAATGTTTGAAAAAACTCTGAACAGGACTACAAAACAACTTTTGGGGTTACTTGCAGTGCTAGTCAGTTCAGCCTCTCATTTGTTATGCCTTGTAGCACAGTAGTTAATGGTTAATAATGTCATAATCTACTTTTATTTTTTAATTTGGCACTGTTAATTTTTAAGCTTATTTCCAGCAACAACAGGACATTCATTCTGGAGCAAAGCTGATGGTTTGGTACTTGTTCTGCACCAGCATTTGAGGTTTCCCATTGTGTTAACTCTCAGTAGCTCAGTGCTTGGTAAAGATCGCCTCTGGGGAATCGCTGGGAAAACTTTCCTTATCTCAGTTAATTATTCTGTTCACAGAACAAGATCCTGAATAACTGCTGTGAAGCTGCCCAAGACAGGTTGGGAACAGGGAAACTAAGTGGTAGGAGGAAGTGGATTTATTTTCAGTAGCAAGAGGAATGAGTGTGGTAAGCAGGGTTGAAATTATGTCCATGTGTTGTTTTGTTGTTCGTGTGGTGTTTGTCTGCTTGGGTTTTCTGCAGAAAAAAAAAAATGTAGTAGGAGCGGCAAACTCCCATGCTTATTGTGTTTAATTCAATATATTGGGAATATATTGGAATAAAACTGTAGGAAAAGGGTGTGAATAAGCCTTACAGACAGCAGCCATTTGTTCTAACAATAAACACAGTGGATATTCCTGCAACTCCAACATTTCTTTCCATCTTCCTAGTTCATAACCTTAGAATACATCTCTCCTTTGGGAAGTGACTCCTGTTGCTGCTGTTAGTGTTTTTAGAAACAAAAAAATCCAAATAATCCCAAGCCACAAAAGCCTGGGTTTTGGAGGGATTTTTTTTTTTTTTTTTTTTTGCTAAAATGCAATCAGCTTAAGAAAAGACAAATAATATTTACTGCCAGCCCCACAAAGTCAAGCTGAGCTCTGATAGTCTTGAGTGCTCACTGCTTTTGTCTGAAGGGTAAAGGGTTTTGGTGCTGGTCTCTTTGTGGGATTTGTGTCATTAAGACTCCAAAAGTAGAAATTTGAAACGCAGTGTTGTGTAGAGAGAACCAGGAACTGATCACTGGAGAGAACAGGAAGTAAAAGCAGTGCCAGCCACAGTGAAAAAACCAGTATTTTTTCTAAATTAAATTAGTGGTTAAATTTCAGTGAGCTGAAAAATATTATTCTGACCCTTTTCAGAATGGAACTGGCTTTAAGTTTCAGGAACTGCATTTGGCTCTAATATTTGAATTATGCCATGAAATCTTTCTTGCTTGGCTAGACGCTGGAATGCACAAACTCGAGAAACAGGGGGAAAAGCTCCTGTCAGCAGTGCTCTGAGTGAGTTAGATCTTCCCCAAGACTGGCATTCACTACAGCTGATCTTAAGGAACACAGACATGTGTCAGGCAACAATTCCTTCTGGAAAGTGCTCTGATATTTGTGATCTTTTATCCCTAAATCCAGTTCTGGAATGAACTGAGTGATTTTTCAGCCGTCTGTGGTATTTGATGATTTTGGATATATGTCTGGAAAGCTAAGGCTTTTCCCAGTGCCCAGGTGTACCACGGAGTGGGAACGGCTGTGGACAAGTGGGAACAGGCATTATCAGCAGAGGAGTAAATGAAGTAAGATGCTCTTCATTTTACTACAGGTTTAAAAAGCGTGTCAGGGCAGGAGCTGGGGAATCCACGTGTGAATTTACACCTTGGGAACTCTGTGTACCTTACCCTGGCCAGTGCAGGAGCTAACCTGCATCAGATACAAAACGAAGTGCATGAACACCCATTTGGGTTTTTGTGATTAGCTGTACTTGTTCAGAGAATTTTGCTCAGTCAGCAATTACTCTGGAACATTTTTTGGGATGAAACATTATTTGGAAAGATTTGCTTAGGCTTTTGTTTGTATTTGCAATATAGTAACTGTTTCCTGTCTATTCCAAGAATTCTCCCTTTTCCTCTGAAGCTGTTTTTGATGAGGTTAGTGGAATTGGTATGTGTGGATAGCCTGCAGAAATGTAATCAGATTTCTTCCATCAGGTAAATAACCCGTGTTTATTCAGATTAACCTTGGAACAAAGTTCAAATGGCAACAGAACAACTATGAACCGTTTCACAACTGCATGTGACTAAAAAATAAAGGAGTCAGGATTTTGTAATACCCCCCAAAATGAGCATATTTCTTAAAAACAGTACCAGATTACACCCCTGCAGCGAGTTAGATGCTTATCCTAGCATTGGCAATGTGTGAACTGCTGTCTTGATTCTTTTGCTAGAACATGAACTGCGTGGCAAGGTTGTCTGGGTGACAGGAGCCTCAAGTGGCATCGGAGAAGAATTGAGTTATCAGCTGGCAAAGCTAGGAGCCTTGCTTGCCATCTCTGCCAGAAGGGAGGATGAGCTGCAGAGAGTGAAAAAGAAATGCCTCCGTAAGTACAACTTAGCACTTCATGCAAGAAGTTCCACCCTGGCTGGGCTTTAATTGCCACAGGAACACTAACACACATATCACAAGAATAAATTTAATGATGGAACTCAACTTTGTAGAGCTGGTATCTTCTTTTTGTGAGTGAGAAGCCTTTGTATAGACGTGCATTTCAACTTCCTACATAAGCCACTGTTACCTAAAAATCTCATTATCAAGTGCTCTTGTGAGGTACTAGATTAAGAAATGGAATAAATACTGTGGGGAATGGAGGAAACAATCCCAGGGGTATCATCCTCTAAAGAACCAAACCATGTAGATGCTTGCTGCTAAGAAATATTCTTTCTTCAGGTATGTGCACTGAAGAAAGAGAGACAGGCAGAGAGACAACTGGCTTTGCTCTTTGGAGAAT
>VYZR01074752.1:0-11498 GCA_013400675.1 Oxylabes madagascariensis | reverse complement strand
GCTCTTTGGAGAATGGACTAATAAAAATGTTCATAAAAAGTTGTTCTAAGAATGTGAAAGAAAGAGGATCTCCTGTAATCAAGAGGAAAAAATGTGAAGCAAAAATTTTAACTACTCCAGTTATCTTCCAGTTAGCTTTCACATGCCTGATGACTCAGTAGTCTGGCTTCATTCCTCCTGTTTCTCTTTTCCCCTCCTTTTTCTGCTTGGCAGCAAGAGGAATAGGCAATTCACACTGATGGATAGAGGGTTTGAACATGATTAACATTATGCATTTTTTCAGACTATTTATCCTCTATAGCTCAGAATGGAGTATTTTATGTGGAATGTGTTATCACACCAAGAGTTCAGTCTTAGTAACAGAATGTCCACAGTCTACTTGGAATGTGTGCTAGGGAATAATCAGATGTTTTTCTTGGATTAGCACCTAAACATGTCTAGAAAGCTGAAAGTTGCAGCAGCCTACTCAGAAAAGCTTTCAAGGAACTTTCAAAAATGCAGAACTCCTTAGTTTTATTTTCTGAGGGTTCCAAAAAGCAGTCACTTAGAGAATCTGATGTTTAAAAAGAGGCATGGGACATGTGATGACAGTGTGGCTGAGTGGCAATCATGGCAAAATCCCAGTGCTGTGTGGCGCAATGGTGGGTGCTCAGCAGAAGGCTGCAACACCATTTGCGTCCGTACCTGTTTGTTGTGATTGCAAAACTGATAACAGGAGACAAGCTGGCAGCTGCTGCAATCCTGGGTAGGCCTTTTCAGGAAACACCTGTGTGATGTGCTAAGGAATATTCAGAAATTTTATTTCAAGTAATGTGGACCAAGAGCATTGATTTACCTGAGATTATTTCTGCCTCTGCCAACTTTCAGTGGCCCTGTGAATGTCTGAGCTGTGCCATACAAAACCTTGGAAGTCCCATGTAGCTTATGAAAGCCCTGTGCTTTGCAAATATTTGCTACTGAACTTTGCTTTGACTGAAGGTCTGATAAGTAAGAATATTGGAAACTCTTCAGTAACAGAAACAACCGGGGCAGGAAGTGACAGGACAAGGGGGAATGTCTTTGAACTGACAGAAACCAGGTTTGGATTAGACATTTGGAAGAAATCCTTGCTTTTGAGGCTGGTGAGGCCCTGGGACAGGTTACCCAGAGAAGCTGTGGCTGCCCCATCCCTGGAAGCCTCCAAGGCCAGGATGGATGAGGCTTTGAGCAACCTGGAATAGTGGAGGGTGTCCCTGCACATGACAGGGGTTTAGAATGAGGTGATATTTAAGGTGCATTTCAACCTAAACTATTCTGTGATTCTATGATGTTCATACAGCCAGCTTCTAAGTAGTGGAAGGTAGTAACTGGACCCACTTCCACTCTTATCCTTTGCTTCTCAAGGCTGTGTAAATCCAACTTCCACCCCTTTCCTTGACTGTTAAGTGTGCCAGCCCCCCAACCAACTTAGTGGCCCTATGCTCCACTCTCTCCAGTTTATTTGTTTGGAACTAGGGGGTCTGAAATTAGACACACTGCTCTAGGTGCAGTCTTAGAATGCTGTGTAGAAGCTCCTAAAAATCACTTCCCCTCAGTGTGCTTTTATTAGTGCAGCCCATTAGCGTTTGTCATTGCTGCTGTACTTTCATCAGGACCCAGGTCTTGTTTGGAGATCTGAGCAATATCCTGTCCCAAGTGTGAAAATCTGCATTTTGTTTTATTGAGCTTAATGAGGTTTGTCAGACTATTTATAGAGCTTGTTAAGGTGCCTTTGCATGGCAGTCCAGCCCTGCAGCAGGACTGCTCCTCAGAACTTGATGTTAAATTGAAATTTTCTGAAAATCTGGGTTTTTTTCCCATCATCTGGGTCATTAATGAAGATAGTCAAACATATTGATCATGGAGGGATGTCCCAGCTGATCACAAAAAGCAATTGAGTTGGTCAGGCAGTATATGGCTATGCTAAATCCATGGTGGCTTTTCCCACACACCTTCTTGTCCTTCACTTACTTGGAAATTGATTTCAGGAGGAATTGTCACATAATTTTCCCAAGGGCTGAGGTTAGGCTTTGTGACATTTATTTTTTTGCTGTCTCTGGGGTGCTACTCTGCTTAGAAGAAAATTCCAAAAAGGAGAGACGTTGGTCAGCTCTTGTAAATCATGGATGCATATATTGCCCTGCTCGTATGTGCATTTGTCCTTAATTTGTCTGACTCTGGTAGTGTTTCTTTCCCCAGAGAGTAGCCTCAGGAGTGTGGGAGACCTGAGAGGAGATCTTGCCAGAGAAGACTGAGGCAAAGAAGGCATTAAGTATCTCATGTCTTTCTGTGCATTTCATCATTTCTTCCTTACCACCCCTGTCCAGCAGTGAGCTCACTCTGTCTTTGGCCTCCCTTTTGCTGCTGCTGTACCTGTGAAGCCTTTGCTGCCCTTAACATTACTCAACTCCAGTGGAAATTTCAGTTTCAGCTCCACCTGGGCGTTGATCTTCCCGATTCCGTCTCTGCATGCTTGTCCAGTGGGTCTGTGTGCTTCCTGTCCCTGCTTCCACCTGCATGTTTTCTCTTGGCAGCTGAGTTCAAGACTGTCCTGTAGAGTTTGAGTAGCACGGGGTGGATGAAGCCTGAGCAGCAATCTGCACCATCAGTGTAAATTTGGCTGATTTATGGGGCATAATGGGAGTGCATGTGCTGCAACACGCCTGCTGTAGAGGTTGAGCACAGCAGCAACTGAAGTGTGTCAGAAACAAGCACATATATCTTGTTCAAAGTTTAGTGACACCACCCTGTGGTACAGGTTTGTGCATTCTACACTGCTTAAAAGCTGAGGGGGAGAGAGAGGGAAAGGTAATCCCTGTTGAGTCATGCATATGCCAACTCAACACTTCACTGCACTTGGGCAGGAGGGAGAGAAAACAACTTGTATAACTCACTTGGCTCCTGCAAGAGGCTTCTCTATTTCTCCCAGCCACTCTTTCTTTTGTCAGAAATGTTGGAGACTGTTTTCTCTCAAAAGCCCTAAAAAGGAAAAAAAAAAAAAAGTAGGGGGGGATGTTCCTCGGTTTGGCAAAGGTCAAACATGATTTAATTATGGATAGGCCAAATGAGTGACAGGCACTCTATAAGTTCAAGAATTGTACAGTAATTGAGGTTGAAATGGACCCCAGGAGGTCACGTTGATCAGCCTCTGCTGAAAGCTCAACCTCTGCTGAAGGGCATTTATGCAAAGGAGAAATAAAAGACAGAAGAGGAAATGCAGAAGAGCTGGAAAATACTACTCTGAACTATAGTGTTTATCATGTTATGTGAAACTGCTACGTGTATTGGAAGGAGTTGTTGATCTGAAACTCAAGCAATGAAATTTAAGGTCTCCCACTTTGGGACCAAGTGTTTTTTCTGTATATCATAATTGTTCCCTCAGAAACAACACTTTGGTAGCAGGCAAAAGGGGCAGTGGAATATTAGGGTTTGTTATTAAAAGCAATGAGGAGCACATATATGTGCCTTCTACACCAGGCACAGTGCTGGTTGTCAGCCAGAAAAACAATGGGATAGTGAATGGGAGAAGGAAATGAAAAAGGGTAGCAGGAATGCTTGGTTTTTGTAAAAGCTGTCTGTGGGGAGAGCCTGAAGTAAGGATCCCTTACCCTAGAAAAGAACTAAGGAAGCTGCTGGAGATGTGCAGCTTGAATGCTGTGGAGGGTGGAAATCCTGGACAAGGCTTCTGGTTTAAAATTTCCTGATGTCAGAGCTTGCTTACATCTCATAAAAGAGAACTTCCTTCCTTACCAGCAATCTGTGTCTCTTCCTCTGCTCTTTCCTTTCTCCCCTGTGTAGCTTTCATGGCTGGGCTGAGCCTGTGGTCTTGCTAACCCATGACAGAAACATCTGCACCCCAACAGGTTTCAGCTCTGCAAATTGCTTCAGGCAGCACAAGGTAGAGGTGTGTCCCCGAGAGGGCAGCTTAAACTACATTTTAATGCTTTATTTCTGGAAGAAATGGAGGAGAAAATGCACATGGAGGGGTTGGAGGGAGCAATAAATGGAAATACTACCAGCATTAAACCAGGCAGTTGGGTTTATTTTAACCAATTGCTTAAATACTAATGACCTTTGAACAGAAGCAACTCGTGGGTTTAAAGAACCTCTTTATATCACCATTAAGACAAAGTTCAACTTTCCCTGTATTTGCAAGAAGTAGTAATTAAAAAGTCAAAGCCTGAGGCTCTCTGAAGAGGGCAGCTGCTTAAAGGGGAGCAGCCACACTTAGATGTGGCTAGGAATTGATGTAGGAAAAAAAAATAGCACTAAGGAACTAATATAAATAATATAAAAATTCTTGTTAGGTGTAGCTTTAAAAAAGCTTGGAATGATGAAGATTTTGTTTTTGTGAGTCATCTGCCCCCAAACCCCAGGGTAACAAATCACTGCTCAAGAAATGCCTTCTATGGAAAAGGTCAGTTGTTCTGAAGAGACAGTGGGAGAAAAACACGACAAAAAGGCTGGAACTTGATGGCAGCTGACTTTTATTTTCGGGCATGGATATGTTAAAAGCTGTCAGTTAAACAAAAGCCTTTTACCTCCTCCCAGAAAGCCCCCAATAATTCAGCTTCTATAGACTTTGCCTCATAGCTACTCAGGTATGTCTGTTGTGTTTCGGGTGTGAATTGCACGAGTCCTGTTGTCAGGAATAAACATGCTTGAACTGTTGACATCCATGCAAAGTGTCAGGGCTCCCAATGGGCTTCTGAATCCCTCCATGAAAAGTTCCACTTGGATTTTACTCCTAACTATTGCAATTTATTTGGAGAATTAAAAATCTGTGTTGTGCTACAAAGCCTGTTTAATAAAGTCAGGCTTTTCATATACAAAAACATAATGAGAAAAACACTTGGTGGGACCAGATTAAAAATAGATTCTGTGTGGGTGTCAAAATGAAAACAAAGCAAGCATTTTATTTCCAACTTGATGTTATGGTTTCTTGATGTCTTCTTTGTGAAAATGTGGTGTTTAAAAGCATGTTATATTTCCCACAGTTCTGACGTTGGGAATCTTATCAGCTCCCATTCCCTTTATGGTTGTTTTTCAGAGATTAGCAACCTGACTGAAAATGATATCCTTGTTCTGCGTCTCGACTTGACTGACAGATCCTCTCACGAAGCTGCGACCAACAGTGTGCTCAAGCATTTTGGCAAAGTAAGATGTGCTTCTGGGGTTAAACTTATTATTTTTTCTTGGTCTCCTAGACCTGCATTTATGTTCATACTTTGCTTTTATTTCACTGTATGATAAATTCAGCAGTGTCTACATCTTCCTTCAGTTTCAGTATTAAACTTGCCAAAAAGTACCTGCACTTTTATCCCTTCTGTTTCTTGCTCCTGATTTTCAGCAACAAACAATCTCTGGTCCTTCCCGAGGACTAAACACTTGCTGAATTGCCTGAGGAAGCACAAATATCAAAGGAAACTGTGTTTATATTAATTTATCTTTGTATCTTTCCTGAGATCGATGTTCTGGTCAACAATGGCGGGCGCTCGCAGCGCTCCTTGTTCGTGGACACAAACCTGGATGTCTACAACGCCATCATCGAGCTCAACTACCTGGGCACCATCTCGCTGACCAAGTATGTCCTGAACCACATGATCCAGAGGAAGAAAGGGAAGATTGTCACTGTGAGCAGCGTGATGGGCATCATGGGAGCGCCTCTTGCCACCGGCTACTGTGCCAGCAAGCACGCTCTGCAGGTGAGATACAGTCTGGAAGTTAATGAAGTTAATTAAGTGGACCAGTGTGGGAATAGAGACAGGAAAGAACTGCACCTACAGGCTGAGTCGTGCCGGAAGAGAAGGGAACTTTATTTACATCTTTGACATTTTATAGAATTCCAAAGGTGACAGTGGATTGGAGGGTGAAGCTGCCACCCCTCCAACACACTGGTCAGACCAACAGTCTGTCAACTCTCTCCTCCTCTATGAAAATATGAAAACAAACCATTTATTGATACTTGAAAGCATGAGAACTCCTGTTACAGAAATGAAAAACAATTTCAGAAGGCTGAATTGGGGCAACAGACCAGTACCAGTGCTGTAGCAGAGGGCTTTGTTCCGTGCAGAAAACACAAGTCTCACCTGAAGTTTCACACAGCACATGCAACATCCTCAGGTATTGGAAGTCCTTTAGAATTAATTTGCTCTGAAATGTGAAATAGCTCCCACTGTAGATTTTTTTTTTTCCTGACTGGAATTCAAGTGCCAGCATAGTTGGCTCTAACCACTACATGGTTAAATTCTAGTGTGAAACCTTGGCCTCTGGCCAAGATGAGGGAACACCTCTATGGGAGGATTATTCTGTTGCATATAGAGCCCTAATGCTCTCAATTCATTTAGGGAGAAAGAGTCACTGGTGAGACTTTTGAGGAAATCTTGAGGACAGTGAAATGAGAACAGTGAGTGGTAAGGCAGACTACTCAGAGAAAGGAGAATTCCTGATCCATCTGGGAGCAGCTGAATGATTCTTCCTAGAGTTCTGTGTCTTTCTGTGGTGTGAAGAACTGGCAGCTCACAGTGCCATAGGAAGTTATCTTCTGCCTAACACTTAGCACTCAACATCGCCTGGAAAAAGTTTTTGAAAGCAGTGTCACTTGAGTAGGAAAACATAAAAGAGGAGCTCAGAAAAGTTTCTGCCTGTATCATTGAGGAATCTCTTGTTTAACTAGTAAATTTGTTCGGACATATTTGTCTTTCACCACTGTTTGGTCTCCTGCTAATGTACATTTTGATCTCAGTAAAACAAACTTCAGCTGGGCTCAGTGATGGTTTAAAAACTGGCATCTTCTTACTCCCTGCTGCATTTCAGCACATGAACAGAACAAACTGCTTAAGCCAAGGGATCAATATCTTTTTTGACAATTTGACCAGCAACAACAAAAATGTAACAAGTGGCTGACAGTGCAAAGCCTCTTGAAAAGATGAAGATATAGAATATGGTGACAGATCTTTGCTAAAAAAAAAATTCAGTAAGTGATGGGGAGAGATCTGCTGCTCTTCTTTGGAGTGGCAATACTGGAATTGCCCATTACAGGCCAGCTTTTGGTTTAAGCCTGGTAGATTTAAATTAGAAGAATGCAGTGAGCAAAGCCTGACTTCTCTTCATGCTCCTTTATTTATTAAATGTTCTTTCGGTTGAAATATCTTTGGGTGTGGTGCAGTCGGGCTAAGCACGGCTAATTAATTGCAGAGCACGAGGAATTCACATGTTGCTTTAAAAATACTCAGAATTCTGAAGCTCGCGTTAAGATTGAGAGCACAGACAAAGCTTTGAAGAGATGGTTTACTAAAAGTAATTAAAATAAGCTGACTGAACTGCTTCTATCTTTATTAGCTTCTATCTCTGCTCAATAACCAGGCCTGACTCCAAACCTCCTTCCTTGTTTCTTTCACAGTAATTCTACAAACACTAATTGCAGGTGTTGAAACATGACTTGCAATATTGATTTTAGAAATACTCTGCCTGAGAGTCTTTGATCAGTCTGGAGTTATGGCATCAACATACATGAGAGCATGAAGCCCCCAAAACTAGGGAAAGCTCTTTGGAAATAACAAACTGCACCAGTGCAGTTCAGATAAAGGAATTCTGTAGGAATGGCAGCCCTCCTTAGGTAACCCTGTAGCCCATTTCTGATAGTGACAAAGAAAAAATGGAGACTGGAAGAGGGGAGAGGAAGAATAAGCCAAAGCAAAAAGAGGTGTTTTGCTGTTCAGGTTT
Source organism: Oxylabes madagascariensis (assembly GCA_013400675.1). Taxonomy (NCBI): domain Eukaryota; kingdom Metazoa; phylum Chordata; class Aves; order Passeriformes; family Timaliidae; genus Oxylabes; species Oxylabes madagascariensis. Next base: position 3,755 of record VYZR01074752.1, on the reverse strand, counting down.
CCCAGTAGGTATCTGTATCAACCTGTATATTCTGAGAGCTTCTTGAAGGTTGTGTTTTGGCCACCAGTTATTACCTATGTGAGCCCATCTGACATGGATTCGTCTGTTGTGATTTTTGGCTTGTTTTGGTGTTTGCTTTTTTTTTTTTTTTTTTTTAATTCATGCCTTAGAGTCTATCACAACTGACACACTTAATGCTGCAAGCTTAATTACACCTTTTTTTGAAAAAGTCTTTCCTGTTGCTTGTGGTGGTGTTTTGGTAGTGTGGGTGTTTTTTTTGTTTGTTTGGGGTTTTTTTGGGTTTTTTTTTGGTTTTTTTTTTTTTTTTTTTTTTTGGTTTGTTTTTTGGTTGGTTGGTTGGTTTTGTGGGTTTTTTGTTTGTTTGTTTTTTGTTTTGGTTTTTGTTTGTCAATTTTGGTTTTTGGTTTTTTGTTTTTGTTTTTTTTGGGGGGGGTTTTTTGGCTTTTTTTTTTTGTTTTGTGTTTTGTTTTGTTTTTAATCCCTTTAAATGGCAGTTGTAGGAGGAAGGAAGGAATTCTGCCTGGAATTAGAATCTATTCTTGAAACAATCATGCTTTGATTCATGCCAACTGGAATTCTTGATAACAATGTTCTACTGATGAAATTACCCTTTATTTCAGTGCTGGGAGTGCTGTAAGAGCATGAGTCAAGCCCATGGCAGTCTGCATCTGCCTGGTGCCGTTTCCCTCCTGGAGGGATGATGCTCATGGCGATCATGTGCCATTCACCCCGTTGTAATTCATCTAATTGGTGGCATGGGGAGTGGATCAGGAATGGTGGCCTTCAAAGTCTTCCTTCATCAGGAACCTGTCTAAGAAGCACAGGGATTGAGCAGCAACAGCTCCTTTCTTTGTTCAGGATCTGGTCATTCATGGAATTTCTAAATATTTCTGTCAGGGCAGCAGTTGTTTCAGCCTTGCATTGTTCAGCATCTTCTAGGATTTGGTCACTAAGCTGGAAAGACCCAGGGGTGGCTGAAAGAAGTTCCTGTCTCACACACTCTGCCTGGATGTCAGAGCTGGCTTCAGTCTGGGCTTGGTGGAAACACTCGGGTTCTTCCTTTACTACTCCCAAATCTGGGTCTGTCCCTACCTGAATTTCAATAAGAGAAAGCACTTATTTTTCTTGCTGAGGAATTTAAAGCTTCTCTTCTGGGAGGAAGTAGAGGAATTTCATACCAGCTATCTTTGAATATCAAGGATAAGTGCTGGAATTAGAAAACATGTGCACACTGTACACAGAGCCTCCAGAGGGGACTGAGTCTATGTAAGACTCTGGTTTTCAAGAGGTCCTTGTCAGTGTGTATCAGCCAGGATTTAGGGTGAATGAGTGTCCTGGCCCTCCTGTGTTGCTGATGAAGGCTATGCCTCTTCTCTGGTGTAAACCTTGGAGCTGCAGCATGAGGAAAGGATGTGGGACAGCAGAATGGCTGCAGAGCAGGAGCAGGAGCTTGCTGGCATCTGTGGCTACTTGCATTTTGTGTTTACAGCCTTTAATGGAATCACTCTGGCTTTGACAGTGCCCACAGAGCTGCCTGCTGCTGTGTGCCTCTGTGTGGCTGCTCAGGTGCCCAGTTTTAAGTACTTGTTGGATCCCAGGAGCCTCCCAGCATCTGAGCAGGTGTTGGAGCTTTGTCAAAAGTGACTGAGCCATGCTCTGGCTTCCCTTCTGTCACAGCATTCCCAGACACACACCCTTCCATGTCCTGGAAGTGCATCTTGAGTGTGTTCGGGCAAAATGGGAGCCAGTTCTGTTCCTCACCTCAAATGGACAGGGAGTGGTGGGCAAGTGGGGGTCCAAGTGTGATTTTATCCTCAGCTGGACTGATGACACCACCTTTGTGACAGGACTGTACAACCTGGGGGTTTGGGGGCTTTTCTGAAAGAAGTGGGCTCAGGGAGGTAAGGGGATGAGGAAAGTGCAGGTTGGGATGTAGCATTAGCCTGGAGTGGTGGAGAAATCAGAGCCCTGTTTGTGCACAGGAGGGTGGAGGAGGCAGGGCAGGGCCTGGCTTTTTAAACCAAAACAACTGGGTGTCCAGGAGCAGATTCCCATCTGTTCAGGAGCAGATTTCTGGGCACATGGGTGCCCAATGTTAGAACTTAGTCCTCTCCAGGCTTTGCTCACATGCTGTGAAGATCCAGCTCCAGAACTGAGGCCTGCAGGTTCTCACGACTTTAAATTCAGTGTTTTTAGGGAACCGAACTGCAAAGCCTGAACGGAATCCATAAATTGGAATTAACCACCAGCAACTGGGACATTGGAGCCCCTGTTCTTGGTCAGAGTGTGCTGCTCCTTGCTGAGCTTCGGTGACTTGTCCCAGCTGCTGGTTCTGTGTCACCACAGGCCCACATCTGACTGCTTTTAGCCTGTGTTGGCTTGGAGAAGAGCTCTGGGTCAGCCAGCCCTCCTCCCAAGCTGGATGGGAGTAAAGTGATAAAGTTTTACTACAGTGGTAGAAGTTTATCAGCCTGTGCTCACTCTGTGTCTCTGCTGTGACACAAAATTACGTGTTGGAATAGATACAGGGGACTGTTGGCAGCCAGGTCAAAGATAAGACGCGATGGGGTGTTGGCTAAATCATCCTCCACAGTGCTTGGCCAGCAACTTTGGTGGAATACGCCTTCTGAATTGGCCATGTTTCCCATAATAGTTGCTGTCTAAATGTGGATTGCTACAGAGATTCAGAAAACCTTGTATCCTCTTAGCTCAAAGAAAAGAAGTACTGGCAATTTTTGTAATTTTGCTTTAACTTGGATACACTGGTAGCATATTCCTGAGCTGAAATAAGACTTGTAGCTATGTGGATGCCAAGTTTAAACTCTGTAGCAAAATTCAGTGCTGCAAATTAAAGTGTCAGGTTGCTTTTTTCACTTTACTATGCTGAAAATTTTCTTCCTTTTCTTACATAGACCAATGCCACTTACTTCATAGAAACTGTGTAAACTCTTTATTGTCACCCCAAACAGCGATTGACCTGCAAAAGGTAATTTCCATGATACTGCAATTCTTAGGATTGGTGGCATTTCCATTGCCAAACAGCAAGACTTGTCCTCAGTACAGGGACAGCAGAATCTGGCTGTAGGTTAGAGAAATTACTGTGTATTTAGTAAGATGAGGATGGATTCCTCACTGGTTTATATATCAATGTCTGTAACTGCAGATAAAATGCTAAATTAGCCATTGATTGTGAAAAGTCCAAGAATAGTAGGAATTGCTTGTAGTGGAATCTTCTTGTCTTTACAGTATGAATTTCTGTGACAAGATGTCATCAGCTAAACCTTGCAAAAAACATGGGAAAGGAAGATTTCACTATATTTTTGTCTTCCAGGGTTTCTTTAATTCTCTGCGGACTGAGCTGACTGACTACCCTGAGATAAGCGTTATCCAAATCTGCCCAGGGCCTGTACAGTCCCAGATCATCCAAAATGTCTTTACTGAGAATCTTGCAAAGGTAAGGACTCAGTTCTGTTGTGACAAACCCGACTTTTGCTGTGGGGCCAGTGATGCTTTTGTGGGGTACTTCTGTCTGGTTTTGTCCTCCTTGCAAACACTAACCTCGTCTTCTTACCAAGAAATGGTTTGTGTGCTGCAGAACTTGTAATTCTTGTAATTCTTGGTGGTACCAAATGAAAACTGAGTTTGATTATTGCTATTCCTTCTCTCTTCCAACACAAACAAGCCAAGTGTAGTAAAATGTACTGTGCAGCCACTGTGCTGCTGTTTTGGGGGGG
>VYZR01074750.1:233-21167 GCA_013400675.1 Oxylabes madagascariensis | reverse complement strand
ATTTTGTGACCAGGCTATTTAGTAGTATTAATCTTCAGCTATTTGTGTTCCCAATGCAAGTCATTTGGCTGTCTGCACTGAGAGGAGAGACAGCAACCTGTCAATGGCAGAGCAGCTGCACCACTCCAAGCAGACAGATGGCGAGGATGCAGCTCAATTCTTTCCTCCCTTTATTTCTCTCCCATCATCTTATTTTATCCAACCCNGGGATCCCTCCTGCCTGGCCAGAAGAGAAGCAGCCACAGCAGAACTAGAACAGCCACCCTCACTGCAGCATCTCCTATCCACGGGTTAACCTGAGCTTTTTGGTTTTACCTCAGCTGGGGCTGTTCTGCCAAGCAGACACATGCAAGACTAACTGCTGGCAAAGGGGCACTACCAAACAGCCAAGGCTAAAGGGCCTCTCCACATTTTAACTGGAAGCAGAGTTTGCAAAGTCGATATCAGTGCAGCACTTTTGCTGTGCTTTACCTGAGTCATCCATCAAAAGCCTCAATGCAATTTTCTGATGGGGCAAGAAGAGCACAAACCTGCGAGCTTTTTAAACGCTAGTTCCACTGCCCGGTGTCACCTGCAAGCAGGTGACAACCCCGTGAAAGTAGAAGTTATTTAAAACCTGAACAGAACTGCTTCTTCAGCAAAAGATGATACAGTTGAAGAGTTTTCAAGCTTCCATGAAAACAGAGGAAACACTAGAGATCCGATACGACAAGTAACTGAAGAACAACACAATTCAGATTTTAGATCCAGTGGCACAACCCAACCAGATGATTTTGCTACATAAGAAACCAAACTCTGGAAAATCTTACAAAATTACAATAGCAAAAAATCAGGTGATAACTGAAGAGGAGGAAGAAGCTGATATCAAGGCATACTGGGGAGCTTGTTGAATCTGTGATGCTGAACAATACCAACCACTAAGAGCTCTAACCTTCACAAAATGCTATCACCCAACCTCTGCTGAATTCGGGAGCACTGTTTCTCCACTCCTTCCTAGCAGGTCAGAGAACAATGCTGGGAAGCTGCCAAGGGTCCAGGCAAAGCAAACTAAGAGGGGAAACCCCCCCCCAAAACAAACCCCGAACCTGATAGATGCTCAAAAGCCTGCACAAACCTAAGAACCATTTCTTAGACTTTTAATTCAGGAAAAACTCTCTCTGGCCTTCAAGGGCAATCACACATCAGTAAAAATTAACTGCAAGACAGGCAGTTTTTTCCCCCAGGCTTTATTGAGCAGGCCCTTACGCATTTATCAAATAGCACATAAGTAGTTGCATTGAAAGATTTAGAATTCTTATTTCTTGGGTGTTTTTTTGCATTATTCTCAAAGTATGGAACCTCAGTCACAGACTCACAGACCAAAATCCGACAGAGGTAGATGCTGTGGGAAGGCAGCACAAAGAAAGATAATTAAGCATTCAGCAAAAAGAGAAGCACGTGTTGTTCTCCCAGGCTACATTCTAGGCACAATCATTTATGGGTAACAAAAGAACAGCGAAAGCGTTCCCACAAAATCTCACAGCAGGAAGCCAGATGACTCAAAAACAAACCTCAAAACTCCTATATCCCCTCATTTTCAAGCAACGAGGGAGAAAAAGGCCTTACAAGATGTCACAAAAGGCTGGTGGACTCCATTTATGCCACGCTGAGTCAGCATCTCACTAAATACCAAAGCAGGCTTTTACTCCTCAGCAGCACTTTACTTAAAGGTAATTAAGAAATTAGTTCCCTGCCTCAAAATTAATTCTGAAGCCTTGGAAGAAGCTGAAAGACTACTATGAATATTGTATGACTGCTATTAAATCCTGGGTTTTCCTTCCATTTGTTTACTCTATATACTCACCAGAAATATCCTGATTTTGCAGAAATATTAAAGGGATGATGTTTGGTAACTCTCACTGCTAATTAAAGGGCAGGAGAAGAGAGAGTCTTTCTAAAAGGTTACATTTCTGTCATGACAGTGATGCTCAAGGAAAGGGACATTTGCCAGTGATGCTCAGGAAGGGACATTCCTCAAGGAAATGAAAAAAAACAGACAAACAAAAGGAGCCCTCAAAAATGAAAGACAAAATCAGGACAAAGGGAACACTCCCTCCCTCTCTCAGCCCTCCAAGTCCATTTTCTTCAGGGATGGAGCAGTCTGCAGGCAGGCCTTCAAGAGCTGATTTAATATGCTGCCTATCTAAGGCAGTGGGATTTGGCCAGATATCTTCAAGTTTTGGTAAAGAAAAAAATGCAAGAGGCCCTCTTGCCCTGCCTTTCCTACTACAGTAACAGAAACAGGTTGGGCTGGATCTAGCACGGTAAAAAAAAAAAATCCATCAGAATTAAAGAAGGGCGTAAGTGCACTTTATTTCCCCTCACAGACATCTTCAAGCCTTGAAAACTTGGGTCAATCCCTCTTACGCATATTTGTTTCTAACCTTTACCAAGTTTGACTTTCAGCTTGAGACAAAGCTGAGAAAAAGGAGGCAGATAAAGGCTGGAAGAGAATGTGAAACCACCTGCAAAATGAAGAGATTTACACAGATGCCTTTATGCTCATGGAAAACATACAAAGAAATGCAACAGGGGAGACACTGCCAGGGAGCCATGAAAGCACAGCCAACAGCAGAGTGCAGGAGGCAGTGGGCAAAAACACTGGAGGAAGTCAAAGATTTTTGATTCAGTAAAAAGCTCTGCTTGTTTCTGTTTGAGCACAAATGTTCTCTGTGGAACCAGAGGACCTCCAGGATCGGTATTCCCATAAGAGGAAGGCTCTTCCCCCAAGATGGCATTACCCAGACTGGCTTCAGGCCCAAACACAAAGGAATTTTGGTGGCTGAAGCAGAAATAACTGAAACAAAGGCCAAATTTCTGTTCTCCATTTCAATGAACACTCAAGCGAGAAGAAAAAGCACAAGAGGAGATTGAAAAGAAATACCACATCTACACCCCAAAGGTTTAGTCAAACTATTTTCAGGCAGAGAACTTGAGGAGAAATAAAATGCCTGGGTTTATTTCTTTTTTAAGCACTGTGTCTCCGTGTAAAGAAAATTCTGATTTATTTTGAGTTGCATGTACTAAAAAACTGCTGCTATCTCCCACCCAGCTGCTTCCCCCATCCTCCAACCCTACCCCCAGAGAAGGCTGAATAAGAACCATGTCATTATAGGAAATCAAGAATATTCCCATGTTTTTTTCAATACTCTGAAGACATCCTGTAAATCAGCTTCAAGTATTTTAACATCTGGCTTAAATGTAAATATTTGTGTGCATGTGTATATCCATGTGTGTACACACACAGTTTCTGGTGAGATCTTAGAGTACTAGAAGGAAACTGGGCTACTGATTCTTCCCAAAGACAAGAAACACGCGCTTTTAAAAGGAGACCAGTAAAAAAAAAAAAAAAATAAAAAACCCCAAAGTTCTCTCTTCCCTTAGAAAAGAACAAAAAACCAAATTCACAGAGTAGATTCTCATTTGGATCATATCTAAGTTATGTGCAGTAGTGGGTTGAATTGGTGAGTTTTTAAACTGCTTTAGCTTCATGGTGACTTCAGAAGAGCCAGGTTTCCTTGGGAATCCTTTGTCTTCTTGTTCCCTGCTGCCACTGTCCCCCACTGCACGACCTTGCTGGGACAAGGTACAAAGTCACAGCTGCATCCAGCCGTGCTGTGCCAGAATCCATCTTTCACTGAGGTACCAGAGAGCTGCACTGCACTTCACTTAGGTGAGGTACAGCAGGGCTGGCCAATCTGCATCCTTCCCTAAGTTATTCCATGCCTAAAGGACACAGTAGGTATTTCCCTTGTATTTCTTCAGGCTTGCAATATTTGCTCTTACAAGTAGTAGAAAGTAAAAGCCTCCAACATGACCCAGTACCTTAATTCAAATAATTTTATCTTTCAGGCTGTTGCACAGTTTCATTCATCTAAATGGGCAACAGACAAACGTGACCCCAGAGAGTAACAGGTTTACTGTAGTAATTTACAGTTCTGTGGTGGTTTTGCCAGGAAGTGACTTTTCTAGGAAGTGATAGTAAAACCCAATCAGTAACCAAGGTTGGATATTGATATCTAGTTAAACCAGTAGAAAGTTAACATGCCTCTGGGAATACATGTTAAAATGTGTATTTTTTTTTCTTTCTTGTAGTTTTGTTAATAAACCTGTCTTTATACCTTTTAAGTTTTGAGCCTGCTTTGCTTTTCTCCTAATATTACCTCACAGCAGAAAAAGAGTAAAAAATTCAAATGGGCATCAGACCACTACACTAATTTTGGGAAACAGAAATTGGCAAATGTGAATCACTACAAGTTCTTACATGGAAGAAACTGTCACGTAATCAGAGAGAGTGGGGAAGGAGGAGGGATGGGAAGCAGGACAGTGCCAAGACAAGGCTGTCAGTGTTGCAGGATTCAGCTACAGCACAAGATAGCACTGTCGGCATGGAAAAGCTCCAAGGAAGAGGGCACATGGTGCTGTTGTACCTAAAAACTCAGTGCTGAATAATCGACACCTTTGGCTATTCTNGCCGCCAAGTGGATGGATCATCGAGTGATGACTCCGATGCTGATGACATGGGTGATCACTCTGATGACCCTCCATAAGCAGATGTTGAACATTTCTATTTTCATTTTCCTTTATAAAACAAAAAGGGTGAGATGTCGCCCTGTCGCAGCCTTCGACATATTGTTTATGTTCTTATCAAGATCTTTCCCATGCTCTAAGTGTCAACAAGAGCTTTGTTTTCATAGTTTCATGGAGGAGGAGAGAGTTGACTGACCGTTGACCTGGCCAGTAGGCGAGAGAGGTGGCTACTCTCACCTCCAATCTCAACTTCTCTGCACTCACTCATTTCTTACCCAAGCGCTCCTCCAGAACTCACCCAAGTCTGCAAAAGGACAGTGCAAACCCTGGTCCATCACACCCCCTCAGCAGCTACAAAACAAGGTTTGAACACTGAGATCTGTTTGCATCGGGGCTGGAGTCACTATTCCCAGACATCTGTCACCACTCAAAGAGCCACAATCCCTTTAACTTCCTCACGGTAAGCCAAAACCATCATAAATTAAGAACAAAACTGAGTATTGGTCTGAGCAGGATCTGCAGCACCCACATGCTAAAAATTTCTGTTCCTAAGGTAGGAAGATAAGGGCTTTGCTGTAGTCAGCAACAGAAAGTGTTTTTAAAGCATTATCAAAGCAAGTCTCTCTTAAACAGCTTCGAATATCCCCTATGACTTTGCAAATCCTGACCAAGGGCACCATCTTGCAGCACTTTATTCCAGCACAGCATACTGTGCTGCTCAGTGGTATGAACGGTCTTCAAATTTCACTAAATTCACTGTTTTTTCCTGTTCTTTATCAGCTTAGAAAATCTGCTCCACTGCTATCTCATTCTTAGAGGCAGGCAGGAGATTGTGCATCATAGCAGATGCAGCAGTCAAAAAAAACCAAAGAAACCCCAAAAAAACACCAATAAGGGGGAACCAAAGCAAAGCCTTTTATTTGCTTATATCTGGGATCTTTGAATGCATGGACGAAGCACTGCAGCCAGCCAAGGCAGTAGCAATAACTACCTAAGTTCCCTCACACCCCTCCAAGAGGTCTCCTAATCACTGTGGCCATCCCAAACCACAACCCGTCTCCAGATATAAGGAGTTGGGTCATACCTTACGATCAGATCTCTGCCCCAAGTTATGTATATATTGCTTCGTAGGGCTTGTGGATAGAAAGGCATCCTGAGCTCTTCAAGGCTCTACCAGAGATATCTCACCAAGGTTTGCAAAGCTCAGGTGGATGGAGCAGGAATCCCAATAGAAGTGGCAGCTATTCCATTGGCTTTCACGGCTATGCAGCATTCTCCGCATTCCCTGGACCAGCACGAAGCAAGCAGCATCCAAGTGTACGTCCCAGAGTTTAAAGCTGCATCCAACCTTCGCAGCAGCTGATGGGATCACCGCAGAGAGGACATCTAGGGCTGGACATGCCCTCTCCTGGCCTTCTCCTGACTGAAATGTGTATGGAAAGCCTCATACACATTTTCCACCAGCTGTCTCAGTACAAGAAATACATCATCTAGATACATAATGTGCGCTTCTGGGAGTCATATTCCACTTAGTTCCCCAAACAAGGTTACACCAGGCCCTAGGGAGGACACACTACACACCCAGCAGAGCAGTGGCTGCTGGTTTAAGAGTAGTGGCTCAGTTGCCATGCTCAGTCTGTGAAAACACCGTGTGTCTGCATGTTTATCCATGTGCATCTGTGTGCCCGCATGGAAAACCAAAGCAAAAACAAGGAATGCTTAAGAAATGCTTAGGAAGGAGCCTAACTCAGTTAACTGCTCTGACATCCACAAGCTCTGCCTCTGAACCCCTGCTGCCCACAAAACCACAGCCCAGGCTCAAGTCTTCAAAGAGTTCAGAGTGCTCCACACACAGGAGTTTGGTTCAGCAATGCAATAATTTGAAATTTCAGCGTGCTTTCATCATTCTTCTTGCCGTAACAGCCTTTAGGACAAGAAAGGAACTTTTCTGGTTTGATCATCTGTGGGGAAAGCAGGACACCCTTCTTCACAGGATTACGTGACTTTAGAGTATTTTCATTTTTTAAGTGTTTTTCTTCTCCTGTTGTTTAACACTGTGAATGGAGAAGCTGCTGAAAGAAGGCAAGCAAAAAAGGAGGCTAACAGGAGGGATATACAACTTCCAAGCATTTATCAGCCCATTTGCTTGAATGAGAGGAAAAGCAAGGCAGAGAAGAGAGGAAAGACCATCACATTTTTGCCTATGCACACAGATGATAGGTATTCTTTATAAACTTAAAATCCTTTTATCTTCCAACAAGCACAAGAATTTTTTCAGCAACAGTGGTGCCCAGTCTTAATTATTTTTTTCTCCGTAAGCTGGAGATTTACTTTCTAAATGCTGCTGAAGTGGCAATTGAATGTCTGTGGAGGTCTGAGTACAAGGCAGTTAAGAGGAATCTCCCTCATTTAGCCATAAAACCAAAATGTTAATGCGCAGGGCGGGGAATGCACTTCACCTTGTGTTTATACCCCGCCCAGCACAGGGTGGTCTTAGTGCCTCAACCCAGGCAGAAAAGGCAGAAAAAAAATCACCAATAAACAATAGATACTAAAGCGGATAAATGAGGAACTGGAACTATTTGTCAAATAAGCATGACAAAGATTAATAGAATTAGCATCCATGGGACTTTCCATATGCTACAAAATAATTACAAAGGCTGGGATTAAAGTGTGAATGATCAAGAAACCTTCATGAGAATTCAGGAAAGATCTTGATGTATTCAGAGGGAAGTAATAGCTCTGCAATTCAGTTACATCTCTCATTAAGCATTGTCAAAAACTCCATGAAAGGGAAATTAAGTTAATTGAATTTAAATCAGCTAATAAATATTCTTTTGCATACTCTTTTCCCAGCAAAAAAAAAAAATTAAAAGAGATGATGCCAGGAGTGTATTACCAATGTTAAAAACAGCAAAAGAAAGAATTTACTGTACATGAGTTTAATAAGCTAAACCTTGTATCTTATACATGGCTGGGATAATTCTTCAAATCAAATATTCATATCAACTGAGAAATGGTGACAGAAACACAGTATACACTACATGGGGAAAATGGACCTTTTAACCTGGATTAATATTTTCTGTCTGTGTAACTGCAGACAATTCTGGTAGTCATACAAGCACACACTTAAACCTGAGTATCTCCAGGAAGTAGCTTAATAATGATAAATGAACAGAAGTTCTGCAGAATAAAATAGAAAATCAACTCACACTGGAATTATACATGACAGAATTAATTTGGGAAGCATGCTGTAATGCCAAATTCGATGCATGCAAGCAAATCTCACTGATTCGGGCCAACATCTGGCATCTTATCTGAACTTTCCAAGCTCCTTCTCAGTTACACAAAACTGACTTGGATATTTTGTAAGAACAAAGTCTCTCTCAAATTTTCCAATACTTTCTGTTGTCAGGGATGCCAGAATCACCACGACAATGTATTTTTCCTGGCACTGTGAACTGGACTGATTCAGACTTCACTGATAGATGTCCTGGTTTGAAGGCCAGGTATCTGCCAAGGAAGGTGGGAACCTCCCTTGGAATGGAAAATGTGACCCCTCTTCCCTCCAAATTATTATGACGTTGAAATTAAGGGGCTTTCAGGCAAAGACATGGGGAAAGGAGTAAAAGTTCTTTACTGCTGTGTATGTGTGTAACAAGGCAAGCAAACAGAGCACAAACCCAGCCCCAGCCTCTCTCGCCGCGGGCACTTTCCCCTGGGTGCAGTTCCGCTCCCGGCCCGCAGGGGCGCTGCTGGCTCCCGGCCGGGCAGGGGGTGCAGTGATTCCCCCGCGGCTGCAGGGGGCGCTGTGGGGCGGGCCCGGCCCCTCTCTGCCCGCGGGGAATGGCGGGCAGGATGGAAAAGGCGCTTCCCTCACAAACCCCGGGGCGGCCGCTCCCAGGGCCCCTCTGGATGGCGGCGTGGGCTGCAGCAGGAACCTCTGAGCAACGGCAGGGACGAGCGGACCCCGAAGCGGCCGAGGAAATGGATCAGGAACTCCGCACCTGCAGCAGGAGCTGCGGGTGTCCCACAGGCAGGGGATGTGGGGTTACAGCGAGGTGAGAAGCCCAGAGCGCAGCAGAGAAGCGGCGGGGCTGGACTTCTCCTGAGCATGGCTGGGAGAGGCTCCCTCGAAGGGGCTCGGGGTCCCAGGTTTTCCCCTGAGGCACCTGAGTAGATGGTGAGGGTCTTTCCCAGTGCCAACTGGGTATTTGATAAGGTCCCAGTTCACCGGCTGCTCTTAGGAGCAAAGCCTCACTCACAGTAGAAGCAGTAAAAGACAGAGCTCCACGGTGACAGCGAATTCTTCCCACAGGAGCCGCAGACCGGCCATCTCCCCTCCAATCTGAGAGTGAGAGAGCAAGCAGCCAAGCCCAGCCCCTCATCCCCCAGCCAAAATCTCTGGTATCTCTGCCCTTACAAGAGAAAACTCTTCAGCTACAAGAGTGCAGCCAGCTGCACCCTTCCTCCCACCCAGGCCACTTCTTTTTCTCTCTCTGAAGTACCAGTCATTACCCTCTCCTAGGCACAGATGGGACAAAATTCCAGGAAAGAACGGGGTGGGGAGAAGAAAAAATCCTGGCCTCCAACAATAGGATACACTACAGGGTAGTTTATACCAGGAACTTTATTGAGGAGTAGTGGCTTTGTTGCGCCAGTCCAAACAAATCATCACTTACATCTGATAAGCCACAGACAGCAGCCCTTGCCTAGTCCTCCACAGCAAATATGAAAATAAATTTTATAGAAAAGCAAAACACCACAAAACCCAGAAAAACAAACAAGCAAAGCCATGTCAACAAAGTCACAGTAACCATCAGCGCAGCAGTCAGTAGTGCACCAAGACTCTGCACTGAAGTTCTTAGGGCCCATATTTTAAAAACTAATCGGTATATAAAGCCAAGTCACACCTATGCAGACAACAGTGGGTATTCCCTTTAAAGGGAATTTAGGAGGCGAAATTTATTTACCTGATAATCACCAAATCAAATCAGTTTTCTGGTATTTCTCTACATAAAAATAGTAGTTACAAAAAGGAAAATAAATGGCCCTCCACTTTTCCTGGAGAGAGCCTTAATAGAGTATTTTACAGAAAGAAAAGTTAATGTAATGTTGAAAGGAAAACTATCAGTACTGGCTTTCAGAGGGGCTGGATGAGCACATCCAAGCTGGGTTAACAGAGTTTCTGGAAGTCGCTTAACTTCTCTCAGCTTTCTGATTTCCTTTGCAACCAAGACAACGAAATCTCAGTTTCTTTTCTTCTAAATCTTCACTACAAATGGATGATGCAGGAAGTGAAAACCTTATTCCAAGTCACCCAATGAGGAACTTGTGTGACTCAAGTTACACTTAATTAAAAGAGGCTCATCCTTAAACCAGCATCGTAAATGCCTGTCCGTGTATTACCTGCCTGCCCTTCAATAAACCATTCATGCTGAAGACAAACTGCCTCCAATTTTTAAATGAAGCCACTACGAATCAGAATAAACATACTCCTCCCTATCTAGCAACAACATACCGTCTTGGAACCCTGATAACTCCACCAGGTCTGCAGGAAGACCATGTCTAAGTTATAGAAACTCTTAGTTTATTGTGGGATACAGGAAATTTAGTGGAGGAAAGATTGCCTGTTACAACATCAAATCACTCAGGAGACATCACTTATCATACACTGTACTTCTCAGTGGTCTGATCAGTCTCTTCATGAACCAACCCACCTTGTATCTGAAGAGAGAAACAGAACAGTGTCAGGACCGTGCAGTAACACCATAAAACCCAGAGCTGCACGACCCTCTGAAATGGCTCTTCAGATTTCAGCAAGAAGTTGTGCCTACTACTGGGCTCGACAAAGGAAGAGGCAACTACTGTCCAAGATTATCCATTAGGTTTTTTGCCAGTAATGGCTGAAACTTTAAACAGGAAAAAACACCCCGAGCCTGTTGCTTTTCAGCTTTTCTTTAATAGAAAAATACAGCATGGGTCCAAGAACACAAATTAACAAAGTCAATGCAAACCCAATAATATTTCTAGCCCAGCCTGCTGTGCTCACCACTGGTGCACCTTCCATCACTTGCCTCTTCCCATATTCCCTCACTGCATGATCAGAACAGAATTCAAGATGCTCCAGTGTTTGTTTTACAGAATAACAGCAGACATGCCAGATGCCAGCAAATGCTCATGTATTTCCTGGATCAGAGGCTAAAGATGGAATGAGACCTATTAATTCATCTGTACAAATCCAAGCTACCAGGGAATGACTGCTCTTCCAGCAGACTACAGAGGGGGGCTTAGCAGCCAACTACCAACAGAGGAGCTGACCTGGCAGACTAAAGAGCTTTGTTTCCAAAACCTCCACCCTAATCCTCAGGCACAGCTCAGTCAGGGAAGATGTGACTCCGAATAACCAGCCCTGCAGAACATTTTTCCCAGCTCTATGTGAGTGTTACACAACACCAAACAACGTTACCACCATTTTCCATGGAAGATTATTTACCCTCATTGCAAACAGCTTTCCTTGATGTTCAAGTTACCTTCTCTTTTGCAGCCCATTATGTCTAACCACATCCCCTTGCAAAGGCTAAGAGATTATGTTTCTTGAGTAATCATACCTGAAATCAATGGAGTCTTTGCTTCTCAGATAATCTATATTAAGTATTTTTAATCATTCCTCAGAAATCTGCCACTTTGCTCTCCTAATCAGCTCTTTCCGTTCCCTTAGAAACTTTCCAAGGGCAAGTACCTCACAGTTATGCCAAAGAGCCAAATGCAGCCACACTGGATATGTAAAGCCTGTTATTCTTCTATTCATAACTGGGATATCATGGACCACTGTGCTGCCCGTACTAGTGCTGCACTGCAGCAGCCACAGCCAAGCGCAGCCCCTTGGTTCGTTCCAGCCCTGTGACTGCAGGTGCTCTTTCACACCCAATACACACATTAACCTATCAATCATTTTCTTCTCTCTTTCCAGCCCTCAGTCTCCTCAGATTGTTCTGCATCGTTGGTCTGTCTGCACAGGGACAGTTTATTGCCAATAACTGCAGGCACCCAAGTTTGACACACGAAAAGGTAAAACCCACCAATCTCTTCTGATGCTTTTCATGGCTCCTTTCACGTTCCTTCCCCAGTTGCCATCATCCTGGCTTCCACATCTCACTCCTCCTGAGCAGAAACACGTTTTACTCTTGTACAGGAAATGCATCACCACATTCCCCAAAAGAGCTGCTACTTTGTCTGCCCGAACAAGCAACATAAAGGTACCTCTGTGGTGATACCTAGTATCTTTGGGATCACAACTGTGCCCCAATCCACTCATCAGCCTCCCAGGCAGATTGAATTTCAGCCTGAGCAACACAAAGGAGTATATTGTGGATAAACGATGGGCAGAAAGGGATTTGGACTTTACAGTTTCTGTGAGTTTCCAAGCAGTTGCGGGGTAATGTGACAGAAAGTAAACACCTTTCAAGTGAAAATATCTCAGAATGAAATTGACATCCCATTTGTTTTCAGAACCTGGCTTCGTTTCAGATCCATAATCATTAAAAGAAACAATCTTCAACTCAATTGTCTGAGCAGAGGAATGCCCAGCACCACTGTGTGGCGTTTTCAGTTAGCTGTCAGGTTTCATTTAGCATTCTGCACCGGTCCTACGGCTTGGTTCGCCTGGAAATTTTGAATGCAAATGTATTTCCAGGATGGCATAAGAGAACAATATCAGAATTTTACCTCAAACAACAGCTCCTTGCTTGGTTCCATTCAACTCCCTTTTCCTCATTCCCATCAGCACAGATTTGCTGCTACTAGAAGAAAAGGCTTTAACTAGAAAATCTTTACCTACTATTTTTTCCTGTTGGAAGACTTTACCTCACTCTTCTGTTTTAACAAACCTGAACCACAGCTTAAATAATGGTTTAAAATTGCCTACAGCTCCCACTTGAGACACAGAGCAGGCAAGGAATTTCTTTAATAGCAGGGAATAACAGCGCTTAATTCAAATCGTCCCCATACATTATTTTCCATCTTCCAAGGGCTAAATGTGCACTAGCTAATTAATCACTCTTTTAGCTACACCTGAAACTCACCAGTCTTATCCTATGAAACTGGGGAAAGCAAATATCTCCAAGAAGACGTGCTGCTGGACAAACATTTGTCATTTTTTTCTCTTTTTTCTGTTCGGTGTCAGTGAGTCCCAGGCCACAGATGTAGGCAGATAATCACCAGCTCTCATAATTCAACAGTTCCTTGAGAGGCTGTGACAGGGCTACTGGAGAGGTAAATCTTTCACTGACTTTTTTATGAGGGCATTTATTGAGCAGTGACATTGAACCACTTCAAACAGTGTTAAATGATCAGAACCAGACCTAACAGTCCTCCCCTGGTGCAAGGATGTTGTCATCCACGTGTGAGAGCAGCCACTCGTGTAAATGGAGGCACAACCTTAAAACAGCTCAGCAGTTTGTGCTGAGCTACGTGGCATCAGAACGCATTCTAGAAACTACAGTGCCTCCACGGTGCAGCAAAACGAGCTCCCATTTTCACTTTAAAGAACAGCTTTTTGATTCGCATTTGTGATTTATTATCAAACACACACACAAAAGTGATACTTTAAAGGAAAATAAAGAAGTAGGCCAGGTTAGCAAGCATGAATGAGCCAAGCCTCCAGCTCTGGACCAATCTATCTTACTGCAGTTAATATCCATATTTAATTCTACTGTTGAAAGAGGAAATACTATTTTTAGCCATTACCTATTACTTTTGTCCAGAGATTAAGTGCCACATACAGTTTTATTACTGTATTTACAGAGCTATTCAATCCTAATGGCTTCTACATTACAAAAAGAAATAATTAGAGTAATTTTACTGGCACGTCTTATTGTGGCTAGATTTTACGACTGTAAAATTCTGTAATTCTATCTGTTGCAAAAATTAAATGGAAGTGCCTCCAGAATGGAAGTGGTAGGAGTTATGACTGCAACCCAAGGATCAGATATTTTTAAGTGCTCAGGCTGTGATTTTCTTACACATTGAAGATTGAGAATTTGGCTTTCAACAGACACAGTTCCCTAACTGTCTCCCAAAGCACTCTGGATATAAAAGTTTCAATACTGAAAAGAAAGACCTGAAAATCTAGCAATTAACTCTGGAGCCTCAATACAAGCTAGGAGTGTTCAAAATCTGGCTCTGTCTTGGGTGATGAGTAAGTACTTCTGGAAATTCCTCTTACACTCTTGTCTGCTCTGCAATGTCTTTTTCAGTGAGTTCCACTGGGACTGTGTCTTAATTCCATATTCCTTCCAGAGTTTTCCCCTAATTAGATTATTAATAAGAAACAGTGAGAGGAAGCATTAAGTCATTGAATCAATGATGCATATTATAGATATGAAATCCCTGTCAATACACATTTCATAATAAAAGGAACTAGATTTATACACTGTATTCACCTGACTCCTAGAATGAAGTTTTAGCTCTGCTTTGGCTATGGGAGAAGTTACAGACAAAGAACAGTTTTGCCAGGCAGTACCACAGCTCTACATTCAACTACGTACCAGATGACAAGTGGGACCATTATTCTGTAGCTGGCCTATAGTGAACTATTCCTTTAATTAAAGTTGTAAGAAAGCTGCCTAATCATCACCTCATAATCATCTTTTCCTGAAAGCTAACAGGTGCAAGAGACAGAAGAAATGACAAGAATTTATTTTAAATGAAGCATCAAAATTCAGCTTTAGACCTATATTTTATTATTCATCAACGTGCTAGTAAATACAAAACCTGATTGTTTCCCGCAATTTACCATGACTTGCTAACAAGTACGCTAGCTGGAAATGCTAAGCATTAGGAAAGCTAAACAATTTCCTTAAACCTTTTTCTAAGGCTGTTCTCTCCTATTGCTTCTGCAATATCAAAACACAGGCACTCATCCAGCCGAATGCTTTCCTAAAGAACACGAAGACACCCGACCTTTACCAATGACCACTTAGGAGCTGCCAAAACTAACAGCGACCGCACACAGACACACACACACACACACTGAAAGGGACAAGCCCATCTCCCGCAGGAGCCATCGGAGCCTGTGCGCTTCGGGCTGGAAACGTGCAAAATCATCCTGCCAAAAAAATATTTCACTCACGCACGGAGATTTCGCTCGCGTGGATAAAGCTTAACAGCAGTCAAGACCACAAGGAATCACGTTAACAGCCAACTCCAGTTACCTGAGACCGCTATTCCAGACTGGAAGAGAAGGAGAGCAGCGTCTGCACAAACGCTGGATATTCACGCAGGGAGTGAAACCTGCGAGCCCGAGCTCCAGCATTGCCGGGGACCTTCCGAAAGGCAGCGGGGGCTGTGTCTCACCGGGGCCGTGGCTCACCACAGCCACACACAAAGCCCCCCGCGCCCCCCGCTCTCAGCGACNGAGCGGCCGCGACCGCACGGCCACGACCACTCCCGGAGCTGCGCCCGGGGCAGCGGCCGGCGCACAATGCGCGGCCACGCCGGCGGGGCGGGCCGGGGGGCGGCCCCGCCGCCGGGAGGGACCGGCGATAAAGCGGGAGCTCGGAAGAGCCGGATCCGCCCAAACGCAGCCGGGCAGGGCCGCCAGGGACGGCCCTCAGCCCCGGTGTGGGGCGCGGAGGGTGCTGTGCCACGGCCGGCCGGGAANACAAAGAACAGTTTTGCCAGGCAGTACCACAGCTCTATATTCAACTACGTACCAGATGACAAGTGGGACCATTATTCTGTAGCTGGCCTATAGTGAACTATTCCTTTAATTAAAGTTGTAAGAAAGCTGCCTAATCATCACCTCATAATCATCTTTTCCTGAAAGCTAACAGGTGCAAGAGACAGAAGAAATGACAAGAATTTATTTTAAATGAAGCATCAAAATTCAGCTTTAGACCTATATTTTATTATTCATCAACGTGCTAGTAAATACAAAACCTGATTGTTTCCCGCAATTTACCATGACTTGCTAACAAGTACGCTAGCTGGAAATGCTAAGCATTAGGAAAGCTAAACAATTTCCTTAAACCTTTTTCTAAGGCTGTTCTCTCCTATTGCTTCTGCAATATCAAAACACAGGCACTCATCCAGCCGAATGCTTTCCTAAAGAACACGAAGACACCCGACCTTTACCAATGACCACTTAGGAGCTGCCAAAACTAACAGCGACCGCACACAGACACACACACACACACACTGAAAGGGACAAGCCCATCTCCCGCAGGAGCCATCGGAGCCTGTGCGCTTCGGGCTGGAAACGTGCAAAATCATCCTGCCAAAAAAATATTTCACTCACGCACGGAGATTTCGCTCGCGTGGATAAAGCTTAACAGCAGTCAAGACCACAAGGAATCACGTTAACAGCCAACTCCAGTTACCTGAGACCGCTATTCCAGACTGGAAGAGAAGGAGAGCAGCGTCTGCACAAACGCTGGATATTCACGCAGGGAGTGAAACCTGCGAGCCCGAGCTCCAGCATTGCCGGGGACCTTCCGAAAGGCAGCGGGGGCTGTGTCTCACCGGGGCCGTGGCTCACCACAGCCACACACAAAGCCCCCCGCGCCCCCCGCTCTCAGCGACAGCCCCCGACCTTCCGCCGCCGCCCCGGGCCCGGGGCTGCCCGGAGCCGCTCCCCGAGCCCCCGGNGCGGAGGGTGCTGTGCCACGGCCGGCCGGGAATCGCTGGGCTTGTGGTGCGGAATTGTCCCTGCTGCGGCGACACCGACACTTGGTGCCTGGGAGGAAGGTGCAGGTGCAGGCAGCAGCGCATCCGCGCCTGTCAAGGAGAAATGATGCTGCTCCGGAGCTGGAGGAGCTGGAAGGCCACTAAAAAGCATCGCACCTTCTTCCATTGGCACGCAGAGCCGGGCGTGCCGCGCTCCCGGCGAGGGTTTTGCTGGCCGGATCTGAGTTACGGGATTTTAAACTTGCAAGGGTTTAAACCAAAGGAAGTTTTATAAAATCAATCCCGCCTTGGCTTTCAGTCGCATCAAATCGTAGCTTGGTTGGGGTGTCTGGCAGGCACTGATCTCATACTGCTTCAGCTGCCCTGCTTGAGGGAATGACGGTGCCAAGAAGCAATTTCAAATGACAGCTGTGTTTGCGTGTTAATGCCACTATACCATGTCACAGTACCATCGGTTTCAACCTACATAGTCTTAGTAGGACTAAGTCTTAGTCTTAGGGATTGCTTGTGCTTCCCAGTCTTCCAGTGGAAGCTGGACATCACCACTTACTGTAACAATTTGATTCAGTTTGCATTCCAACTGGAATGACTTCAAATGGTGACAGTGTGTGAAGGAATCTAATAGAGGAGAAGTAAGGATCATATAAAGGAGTCGTCTTTGGCAATGTCAGGGTGGATTATTACACCTTAAAAGCAATAGTTGTCTATTTCCCGACTGCAAAGAAAACAGCAGCAGTGTGTAAGTTGTTATTGGGTCATCATATATACCAGTCAAGTTCATGATGTCTTTCATGATTAAATGGTGAAACAACCAAGTTCATGACTAAGTAGTCCAAGAGTCCTGTAAGCCATAAAGCTACAATCCAGCATAAAAGCAAGCCATGATTTTTCATCAGCTTAAGTAACCCAGAAATCTGAGGAAGACAACTTTGCCCTTCCAAACCTTCAGTGGAGGAATGAGAGGAATTTCCTTGGTTGCCCTTGTCCCTGAATTCAAGGAAGAGTTAGTCATAGAATTGAGGAGCAGTTTCTTCTCCAAATCTGGCATTTTTTTCAAACAGTAGGTCCGTAGGACAAACTGAAGCCTGTGAAAGTGACATTTTCATCACTCTCTGTTTTCCTTTAAGTTGTCTCTGTTTTATAAAATCTAAACCAAATGATTAAAACACAATTATGTATCATGCAAAGGAACCTGAGTTGGGTCTTTGATCCAAGTGTTACAGAATCACTATTGGGCCATACTTTTTTGGTAGGTACAAGTATCTGAATTTGTCATCAGAAGCCCCAAATACATTCATTTGTTTATTTGACAAAGCAAAAATGCGCTGGTTACATTCTCTCTGGAAGTTTTCCAAAGGTAAACAAAAACCCAAGAGAAATTGCTACTTACGATGAACTTTAGTGATGACTACCGGATCACAGCTAGAGCTGAATGAGCTCTGTACTTCTCCACAGCTCAGCTGGCTTCCATCAAAATTAGCATGGGCACTGAACTTCTTTTAGGAACCTCTTATGGGATCAGAGCATCACTTTGCTGGATTAATTTGTGATTATGCTAGGTAAGTGAAATACCACCCCAATATGGTATCTTGGTGTGAGAAATATTTAATTTTCACATCAGGAAAAAACACCAAAGAATTCAAATAAATCTTGGTGCCAGATGGAGTCACATCAGTCAGAATACTTTGCTACCAGTCGAATGAATCCAGCTGCATTAGGAAAAAACTCATCACTAGCAACATCTTCCTGCTTGGGTCTAATCTGCAACCTTACACTTCTTGCTAGTGTAATTGCAAGAGATGACGGGCAGAGTTTAGTACATGAAGCTACACTGGAAACAGTTCTAACATGGAAATTGGATGATGCAATTCATAGNCAACATCTTCCTGCTTGGGTCTAATCTGCAACCTTACACTTCTTGCTAGTGTAAGCGCAAGAGATGACGGGCAGAGTTTAGTACATGAAGCTACACTGGAAACAGTTCTAACATGGAGAAAACAGTTCAGAGAAAGCATCAACTGATTTTATTGCTCCCTGTCAATTCCACACAGCATCAGGAAGCCAACTAGGAGTGCTATAACTGTAGTCAGCCCCAGTTCCCAGGACAGCAAAACTTCCTGGTGGAGAGTCATCTGTACATAGGAACCAAGCCTTAATTCTTCCCCTGCCAATCATGCTAATGACCAGGGCAGCCTGAGTGGCAGCAGTAAAGTCCAAGGTGAGCAGTGAGAACGTCTGTAGAAGTCGTGCTGGGCTGGGCTACCAAGCTCAAGGCAGGTCTTCAAGAAACATGGTCATCCATGCATTGTTGGAGACCTTGGTGCTCATATTCTCAGGCTGCCAAAGAGGCAGGAGATTGGTAAAGTTAATTTTAAGAAAACATTTCCTGATGTCTCGTATGCTGAGGTGCATATTTTTCAGATGTCTCAGCTATGGCAGCAGAGTTTATTGGGCTTTGGGAAATGAAGGGTGATAGCTGGTAGTGCATTTTTGTGTCCTCAGCAGTTCCCAATTACCAAAACAAAGGCAAACCTCTTGCCTCCTGAAATAAAAGCTGTATAACAAAGTAGTGAATGGAAAGAAATTCACACCAGAACAAGCACAGGAAACCACAGAGCTGCAGGAAGGAAGAGTAAATGGAAAAAGGTTGATGTCCTGATACTGGATAAAGGATGTGGAAAAGTGCCATCTCACACTGTGGAAGAATATGACTGCCAGAGTGGCCTTGGTTAAGCTGTAGCATGCCCAGTCCAGCAACTTCATCCCACAGATTTTACTGGAGGCAGGTATTTCCCTCCATCTGCAAGAACAAAAACTCACAACCAGTGATTTTTTTTGAACTCCTGAAGCAAGAGCAGAGACAGCTCAATTTTCACCCACTGGTTAAAATTAATATAAGACCGGATTTACTTTACTGGACACAGTTAGAATGTTTGTGTGCACACTTGTTCTACATGTCCCTGCTGTTGTATCTAGGGATTGTTGTCAGGGAAGCTGAAGATGAGAAGCTCAAGGGATGTCAAGACAAACTATAATCACAACATTTTAAATTGGGCTTGTAGTACAAAGGTACAGTCACGATGGCTGGAAAAGGGAACCCACTGAGGTAGCCAAGGCAGAATTAAGTGATTAAATAATTTTCTCAACTGTAGGACAACTGATATAAAAACCTCTGATTTCTAGTTCTTAATGGAGCTGTAAGCCTTTGGTTTCCTCCACACCCTGAATAGCTTAGAAGATGGATGCTTGTCTCAGGCTCCTTCCCTTCCCTAGCCACTAAGTAATTACCACCTTAGCATGGAAGCCTCTCTATTGTTTCCTGGCTAGTGAAATTGTTCACTACAGAATTCTTTTTTTTTCATCTGGAAAGGAAAGATCTCTGATTAGGGATGCCTTCAGGCAACTCCATCTTGGTTTTTGCCATCAGCCAAAGATAATGCCATTATTTAGGAATGGAGTGGAATTTTGATTTGCAAGGGATAATAATTTGGTTTTCTGTAGTGTCTTCTGTACAAGAACACCAAATGCTTCACTAATGTTAATTAATTGGCTCTGTTATAGCAACTGTCTGAGATGCTGATAACTATTTTGCAAAATAGCTGCAATAGCTAAAATATCAAAATGCATGTAAGGTTATTTACAACAAAAGAGGTGGTATGATGTACCACTGAGGTGTCTGAAACATCCTAGATCACATCTCCTATTGCTTCGCAGAGGACCAAGAACTTTCCAGCATCAGTGTATCTCCAGGTGTCCTGGTAAGTTGAGCATAAGTACAGCAGCAGAGGCTGCCACCATGGGTTCAGCACAAACAGGTTTGAACCTTAGAACCCCTTTATATTTTGAAGTTGTTTTGGCCGACATTGGAGGATATATGAAATAAGCCAGATGTTTCAACTTGACAGCAGAAAAGGAAAAGGAGCTGCGGTTCAGCTGACATTTCAAAACCCAGCGTCTCTGACGATGCAATTCACAGCAGTGTCAGCCTGAACAAAACTCCTTGTAACAGCACTGTGGTACTCTGCAGAGATGCTGGTTGGGATCTCTGCTCTTTTTGCACATAGTGCTGCTTCACCCACTCAGTGAAGTCTGGCAGGGGCCCACAGCCACAAATTCACCATCCCAGAGAGGAGCTGACTATGAACCACAGTGGGGAGAGAGATCCTCCTGTGTTCCATCTTGTCTTGTAAACTGACTGGGATTGGGGAATTTTTGAGTGAAGCATTCATTAGGAAGAGCTGAAATTTGTGATCCCAGTCAGTGAGTCTGCCTTGAGCAATGTACCTGAGGGCTGCAAATGCTTGTCCAGGATGCCAGGGATCCAAAGTCCTGCTTTGATTCCATGCTGAATTTGCAGGCAGGTCTCACACAGCATCTGTAGGAGCAAAACTGCAATGGTAACTGGCTGCTTGAGGGAGGATCCATCTCTGTCTTTTCTTTGCAACTATTAATTTTGGTGTGAATTGTTCACTATGAACTGGGCAAAGAAATGGGCTCTTGCCCCATTGGACGTGAGAAAACTGCACAGTGACAAGGTGAATCCTGTGAATCCCTAGCACAATATCCACCAGCAAAAGGAGTATACCAAAGAAGTTATTGCTTCCCTCTCACCCCATTCCCACCCACACTGGCAGGGCCTGTGGAGAGAGGGTCACTTTTCCTTACCCTACAATAGGG
>VYZR01074749.1:38160-72653 GCA_013400675.1 Oxylabes madagascariensis | reverse complement strand
ATGAAACTATCTGGAGTCTGGACAACTATTTCTTCAGTATATTAAATTCTCAGATACTCACAGAACAATTTACTGGGACATTCAGTGAGCTGTGGACTGTGTTGCTATTGGAACCCTATGCACAACTGCAGAGTTATGGTCAAACCAGAGCACAGGGGGAGACTGTGAATGCAACTGGAGAAATGACTGAGATTTTCAGAAACACTACTACCATTTCCATGTTCCAACTCTAGCTCAGGTGGCAACTTTATCTATTCTAAATTAAAACAGATGAACACTTTTAGAAAAGCTGATCAGGCAAATTAAGTCAACCAGAGGCAAATTTCTGGTTTGAAATCCATCTGGGGGATGGGATAACTGGTAGTTTTACGAATCAATTACCCCACAATCCAGTTTGCTGCTCTGTCTCGTTTACAATCATTAGAAGTTTAGGTTCAAGAAGCAAGACAGAGAACGTCTCCCAAAAACTGAAGAATCCAAGAAACATTCCTAGGATGGGCTTTGCCTGAAACATCTGCTGAGTGCTAAGGAAGTCCCCAGCAGACAGTGGCAGCCCAGACTGGGTACATCTTGTATTTGTGCACTTCCCTCAGCTCAGCAGGAAAGATCACACACACAGGGGCCTCTCAGCCATCTAAACAGTTTAAAAAACACTTTTTAGCTCTCTCTAATTACTCCCTCTAAACATCCTATTTCACTGCTCCTTCCTGTCTCTCTGGTAAAGGATAAATTCAAAACAACAAGAGAAAATACAGTATTACTCAGTCACAAAAGTATCACTCAGTCACAAATGAGTCTGAAATGCTCATCTAACAAAAAATATGAAGAAGCCCTCATTCCTACCAGATGTTTATCTGAGATCCTGCATCTTTTGTTACCAGGACATCATCTGAACAATGACATTTTGAAGGACAAATAGTCTTTTTTCTTACTTTTATTACTATCTTCTTAATGGAAACAATGGTATACAGATATATAAATTCCACTGCATTTGTCTAAATTGAAGGAGAAGAGCTGAACATAAAAATATTACCTAAATTTGTTAATTATGATTGGCAGGAAAATCCTCCATTGCCTTTAAATATTCATTTTAAAAATAAAGACAAGTGTTAATATATTCCCTTATTAAAAAAAAATGTATCGGTTTGGAAGGTGTTGGCTCTGAGCTTATTGCCAAAGCTAAAACAATATTCATAAAAAATATAAACATATTTACTGTTTTTAATGGTTATTTTCATGGATAATTACTACATTTAATGGCTTTTAGTTCCATGCTTGCTTCATTTTAAGTCTGTGACAAAATGTACCTGTATTGCCAATGGCCTTTTCCGGGTCATAAGCCATCTATAACCACTGCAATTCAGCATCATCTTGAACAAAAGGCTTAGCCAACAGCAAAAGGTATTTGGAATAATGAGAAATTGGTGAAGCTGACCCAGAGGTTATTAATTCAGGCTTCCTGGACATAAGTTTACTGCACAGATGACTTACTCTGTGTAGATTCCAAGGGAGAATTACAGTAGATATTGTTACAAAAGCTTCCAACTGCCAGAAAAAAGATCCTCCCTCCTAAATAAGGTGCCATGAAAGCACTTCATTAGGCAATAGCTTGTCATTAGCTATTTTGTTGAAATAATATATGGCATGACTGGACCACACAGAGATCTGAACAATACATACAACGTATCATGGAGAAACCCTGAAATGTAACACACATCTCAGCCGTTTACTGATCTGTAGTTTAAACAAACATAGAGACCTAAAACAGACTTACAAACTTCAGTGAAAAAATATTTTCAAAGACAGAAGGGCTTATGCTAATGGATACCATTCAAAATGCCTAATGTAACACACATCATCCTGAAACAGAAATATGCCATGAAGAAATCCTCTGCGAACATTCAGGTACTCGAAGCACAAACATGAGCTTAGTT
Organism: Oxylabes madagascariensis; assembly: GCA_013400675.1. Taxonomy (NCBI): domain Eukaryota; kingdom Metazoa; phylum Chordata; class Aves; order Passeriformes; family Timaliidae; genus Oxylabes; species Oxylabes madagascariensis. The sequence continues at coordinate 70,719 of VYZR01074749.1, read as the reverse complement.
TCACCTGAGCTATATGCTGACACTGAAAATTTGCAGGGTTTGTTTATAGTAAAGCTGATTGGAAATAATGAAATGTCATCCCAGAAATATCTCTAATTCCCATTTCGAATATTACTGTATTTAGAAAGAATTTTACAACAGGAAGACTTATTATTATTACAAGATTATTTTCCAATCAGAAGAATGTCCCTGCTTATGTATATCCTGTACTTTAACTGCTTTACAAGTGACTTGCATATTTGTCAGCATCTTGGGATCAGTTGGACAGTGACAAGCCATAAATACTTGAAGGAAAGGAGACACATTTGATTAAAAAAAGCTCGTCATCTCTGTTACAGCTCTGCAGAGACTTTGATGTGAATGGTGGGTGCTGCAGCTGAAAACAATAGCTGTCCATTTATCTTGCAGCATACACAGGACTAAGAAGTTAACCTGATACAATACCACTTTTATGTACAGAAGAATTAGGAGGGTTTGCATCTGCACATTTCAATACCCACCTCCTAAATCCTGCATATGACTGTGCCAGAGGAGGTGAAATAAGTCTGTTTTCTAGTGCTTCTCCGCAGCAGTTGTCCTGGCAGAGTTCAGCTCCCAGGCACTCCTGTGAGCAGTGGCCAAAGAGCATGTCACCTGCCTGGTCTGCACTAAGGACACTCAGAGAGAGATCAGTGCTGCCAGTTCATGACCCACAAATCCAATACATTTTCTTATGCTCCCAGCTCAAAGTACCAGTGCACAATATTGGCATTGTCCAGACAAAGTTCAAATGTTAAGTTGGGGTTTCTCCTACCGGAGCCTCACCGTAATTACTGAAAGGCAGGACTCAGTCAGGCAAACACTAACAAATGGCAAAAGAGAAAACAGCCCTGAAAATACAGCCAGCTTTACAGTTTTCCATGGAAAGCAGCAAGATTAGTTCACTGATGTCTTTCCCAATCAGCTCTGACATTCTTGTTTCTCAAACGTTTAGAGTATTCCCAAAGACAGCCATTGTACACCTCATTACACTGGGCAGAGCCGCTGAAGTGCTGCAAGGGTGAGGAGCTTCACCCTTTGTATTTTCTTATTCTATTCATTCTTTGTTTCTGTCTGCTTTTCTTAAATCTAGTTTATAAGAAATGCAGAGGAAACTGAAGCAGTAAATGTATCTTCACCAGGCTGCTAGAAGTCAAAAACTGAGAAAATCAGATAAAAATGAGAAACTTATTACTTTACACCAGCCTCATTGAAGTCTTACTAATTGTGTCTTTGCTATTAACTGCAATTTAGTAGGTTAATGAAGTTGGGAAATTTTAATCTTGTTTTTGAAACTCAAAATTTTCCTCCCACTTCAATTTTTACGCCTCCCAAAAGCAAATTCTTTTACTTCAAATCGGAAAATCAAGCTTATCTACATCTTTCTACAACAAAATCTTGCTGGAACTTACTCAGTTTTTCATTAGATACTGTTCTTTAATAATTTTGCTAAAAGTGCAGGAAAAGAAACCCAAAAATCAGCATTATGTATATCTCATGAGAGAGATCAGTCTTGATTCCTGAGCTGCAAGATGGAAATTATCACATTTGTCATACCTGCCATACTGAAACTGCCTGATGAAAAATCCCCACAGCATTACCTGCCCCTCATAGCATCACTGGTACTTCTGTGCCCTCAGATGCTGTGTCTGATGTATCCCACCTGAACAACACAGAGCAGCACCCCGGGGTCCCTGCCTGAGCTCCCCACAGGCCACACTGACACAGAGCAGCTCAAACACCCCATTCCTGAGTGCAGCACCTGCAGCTCCTGATCACACCACTTCAGCTCCCTGACGGGTTTCCTTTGGATGAAACCTTCCCACAGCAGCTTGCATAACACTGCCTAATTCCAGGCAAAAGCAACCCTAGCAACACGAAGAACTTAACTCTCTCGGATTTACCTCCTGAAATAATTTCACCTCTGCAGTTAGGCTGTGCTTCTATTTTCAACAGCAACAAAGTACACCTGCCTGTATCTCAAAGCCTGGAGAAAACTCTTCATTCGACCTGATGGCAAGATAATCAGGGCATCATTGATACAGAATGATTAGACAGTTTCCTAACACACTGTTGTTAGTATGTATGAATTTGTCCCACTTGTGTGGATCCAGATCTTTTAGCATCCTAGAATAGCTAAAAAACCCCAACCTTACGTTTTACATTTTCTATCAGGCCAATAGCTGAAGCATCACCATGAGTCACAGAGGTTGAGTAGCTGGGGACAATCGTGTTGAAATTATAAACGTCAAAAGGCAGTGATTCACTGAAATCAAGCGCCTGTGTTTCATTTATTTATATTAAGCTTCCACATTTCTGAGACATGGTTTCACCCAACTGCTTCCCTAGGAGTGTAAATCACCATCAAAGTACAGAAGACTAAATCTGCAGAACATAACCGGGTTTGAATGTGACGCACAGCAAACAGTTGCAAAAGCACATATAGGGGATTCATTGTTAGAGCTGCTCCAGTCTTGGAAACATCTCCACATTTTTCAACAGTTTATGCAGGAATTCAGAATGTTGCAAGTATATAATTAGTATTAGATGTGATTAATTCATAGTGTGGGAAAATACAGAATGAACTGAAATAGAGCTCTGTGAATCTCCTTTCCCTCCACCCAAACTGCAATCAAGCATATGCCTATTTGACTCTCTGAACATACTGCCAGAACCCAATTTTGGGAGCTGGCAATTTTCTTCTCTGGCTGCAACATTGAATGTTTCATTTTTCAATGTCACACTATTTACCATGCACATATTTTAGTCATATCATTTCACAGTATGGTTCTGGGGCTGGTTGGCTCACAGCTTCTTCGTACCTATTTTCCTTCATTCTCTTTTCTTTCTCATAAGAGTGTTTGCCAACTCTTATCTCTCTATATTTGTAAAGTAAGAACAAGCTATTATCAGTCCTTTGAAAGGCACATAGTACATACTTCTAGGAAAAAAATCTGCAGGTTTCATCTGCGTGGTTTGAGAAGGATCAGTTTTGATTTCTACTCTGGCTTGCTCTGGATTTTGACTCAGCTATGCATCAGGATCAGACCTTCCAAGTTTACTTGTAATGCTGAAAACATGAAACCCAAGCCATTTCAGAGTTTGATACACAACAATAAATCAATCCTTAGACTACCGCCACGAGGCTAAAATTTGCTTGAAGAGTTCTGTGAACCTTAGCAAAAATCTCATGGAAATTTAGCTTTTAATGATAGCTGAAGTCCATCAGTGCCTGGCATGGTTCCACGACTTCTAACATAAGGTTTGAAAAGGGCTGGCAAGCACAGTCCTTCACTGGTGTTTACTTACCTGCAATCAGCAAGAATAATACATTCCTAATGTATGCTCAGTTTCTGAATTTGGTGTGTATTTCACCATGCTAAAATTAAATTTAAGTGAAAGCAAGATGACAGAGGAAAAAAGTGATATAGGGAATAAAGCACGGGAAAAGGAATTATTACTTTAGTTCTTCTCTGCCCAAAATTCCACATGCCTCCTGGAAAGATAACTGCAATGGAAAAAATAAATGCCTGAGTTACTTAAATATTTAATTCTCATTCGCAAACCTTACATTCGGCTTTAAATTTAGTGTAACGTCTGCTGTGATTAAATATAACTGTGCTGTACAGCACAAGCCAGGGCAGCAACTCTCCTAATACGGAGACTGAAAAAAGTGAGCTGGCAGCTGTATTACCTTGCCAACACAGTACTGTGCCCGAGCTAATTAGAATTATTATGAGGAGAGCCTATGACCTTGGAGGCAGCCTTATCCTACGCAGATCACCTGCTATCAAAACACCAGCCAACAGCTTCCTCATGGCCCTGGGACTGACCACACAGACCAGCACCTTACAGCACCACAAAGGATGTCAGAGAAAAACTGGATTCGGGATTTCTGATCATTTTACCCAACAGACAGTTACAAGGCTCCCACTAAACTGTCCTGAGCTATCCATTTCTTACTGTGATTCACTAAAAAGAAGCATTCCATACATCGAAAACAGAAAAAAAAAATGAACAAACAAATTATATTCTAAATGACATCACAGCACTAAAAATTCTCATAACACATTCCTCATTCTAATCATAACTTCCTACTCTGATAATAACTGTCATTATGTTGGCTTTAATATATATTCTCCCTAATCCCTTTCTATCAAGGTTATTATTTTTGTCAGCTGAAAAGCATATAGATCATTGATTATATCCATAAGCTCATTGATTATTATATTGTTGTCATTCTGTAGTAACTATTTTTAACAAGGTTCAACATATGAAGGGTGTAAAAACTGAAAATAAAACCTCTCTCTTACCCACACTTTATATTTTTAGTCCATATTTGTCTGGCACTTATTGGCCTCCAAGTTATATACCTACACTAATGGGGGAATAAACCTCCTTGTCCCAGTATTTACTCAAAAAAACATATCATGTATTCTCTCTTCTCTTAAATTCAGTGGTTTTTTACTTTTTCAGCTTTATTTATAAAAGGTTATGCTTACTGCAAATTCTGTCCTGGAACAGACTTTATTAGATTAAAACTAATTTCCTTCAAAATGTCTGCCCTTCTACATCTGAGGAAAACATCCTGACTTAATATTGGAAGAGAGGGAAAAAGCTCTAGTTAACTAGGGAGAAAAATATGCACCGAGTCCCCACCATGACAACAGACATCCTTTCATCCCTGTATGGCACGGACTTCTCCCACTCTGGGGCTCCCTACAAGCTGTGCCTGAGGTTTCCCACGAGGAACACCCCAGTGCTGGCCTGGCCCCGCTGCAGATCAAGGTGCAACCCCAGCGCAGCAGCCCTGCGCTGCAGGCAGCTCATTCTGCCTCCAGGCCTGCTGTGCCTGCACTTCTCCAGACTGCAAGGAATATTGCAGGAGTTGGGATACAACTACAGGATTGGAAGCCCGTACCAGAGTTGCCCCTTCTCCTCTGTAGTTGCCCCAAAGGTGAACGAGCAAGGTCATCTACTGCCAGGCAACAATTCCTGACACTGGCAACTTGCCCACATCAGGGTAAGGAGACATCACCTGAAGATCACTACAGAGAGGAAAACTGGATACTCACACTTCTTTATTTTAGCAACAACAGCAGATGTAAGAGGTGTGCTGTCCTTGTGCTCCAGCTGTTGGGAGAGGTGAGGATGGACACTGTGGGGAGCAGGGCTCCCGTGGGAGATGGACACTTCTCGGCTGAGATGGATGCGGTGTGAGGGAGCTGCTGTGGGTCAGAGGGTGCGTGCCCATCCCAGCAGCTGCTGATCCTGCTGATGGTGGCACTTGAGCAAAACTGGCATCTGCAAACCCTTGACATGGAGCTCTCCAAGCAAGGGCAAGGAAATACTCTTGACAAAGAGAACTGCCAGCTATTGTCCCTTGGGGACAGGGAAACTCAACACTTCCTCCCATTTCCATGAGCCAATATAGCTCTGTGAGGGGTTTATATTCTCCAGATGCACCACATGAGGATGTGCTTCGGAAAAGCTGATACAGACTCTTTTCACCATCACCACTTAAATATTCATAGGAAAGGGAAGTAATGGGGAGCTTATTGGGAAGAGATTATAAAGGAAAGATCTGATAGTAGAGGAGAACAGAACTACAGAGTGACCTTTAACAAATAACTGCCATGGTCCCAAGCGAGTTAATAAAATTACAGACTAATTTAACCACATCCTTAAACTTGCCCTTTAACAATTGCATGGTCAAGACGTTGTATACAAACAGAGAGGTCAGCCTTTGCTAATGACCACAAAAAGCTTCCTCAGTGCAGCAGTGCAGACATGCTGTAGTTACAGACTCAGGCGCTGAGTCACAGACTCTTCCCTTCCCTACATGTGTAAGGCATTAAGTGTTCATCACAGAAACTTAAATAAATTAAATCATTCCATTGCAAATGACAAAAATGGAACTTTCAAGTTGCGGAGTTATTATTCAGAGATATGGAAGCAATAAAGTTAAGGCTCCACAGGCAACCTCAGCTCCGGACTTTGGTCCGCATTTAGTGTGGTTGTTAATTGCACGAACCACTAATAGTTTTAGAGTTTTTCTTAAAAAGTACAGATTAATAGTTTTTATTGGCATACAGTCTATAAATTCTCAGTAAAGGTAGCTCTACTGTTTTTATATAATCCAGTCCCCTTTTTACTGACGTATTTTTATGCACTAATATCTTTTCCCTCTATTCTCACATTCACTTCATTAGAAGAAACTTTTCGATGTTCCAAAATCACATTTCTCTCCACAGAGCTCCATCAACAACCCTCACCTCTAAGAAACTAAGCAGAGTACAAAAGATTTTCTCCATGGATCTATCCCTCTGCATTTTTGTATTAATTCACAGCATTCCACAGGTGCAAGAAAATAGATAAATCTAATTTAACTGAATGTGCAGGAGGTCTTTATACGCTTATAATCTTTCATCGTTATTCAGCCATGTTATTCACAACCTTTTGCAGGTTACCTACAAAATATATACTATCTTTCAAGCGACTTCATCAGCTCTGGCTGCCATACAGGTAGCTTACAGTACATAGAAGTCATCTTATATATTCATTAAAAACTGAAAAAGAGCGTTTGATTCTGTATGGAAAGCAGTACTAAAATTGCAAGGTCTATATCAAATTCACACAAACAAGAGAAAGCTTCAGACTTGCCAACAAAAGAAATTTAGGTTTACTCTTGTGCAGACAGAACATCACAATTTTGATCTCTTGAAGGTTGTACGGATTACTTTTATTTTTAAATTTTTCTTCTATTGTCTTAAATAACCTGAGTATTATTACACTTATTCTTGCTCAACTACCTGGCTAATACCCTGAAAATTGGGGAATCTACAGTCAGGCAACACGCTTGGAAATGCCACGACAAATGTAGTAAAAAGGTCAGCAATGGCAAAATCTGATATACAACAGGTTCAAGAGCTTCCTACTGTATCTGGTATAGAAAAAAAATGCAAAGGTGAAGTTCTTCGGAGAATTTTTTAAAAAATTAGATTTAGAGGTTTTTACACCGCAAGTGGCTGTGAAATCAATCGAACATAGATGAATGCTTATGTCAGAATTTTGTGAATCTCACTCAAAGAGAAAAATGAGATAGAGCACCACACAGCTATGCAAGAGTCCAGCAACAAAAATATGGTCTAGGGACAGCTTTGAAATATTTATAAACAAGTGTAGCATTACAGAGGAGGGAAGGAAAACTATAAACAACAGGGTCATATTGTAAGTTTAATTAAGAAAAAAAATAAAAGGCAAAATATCTGAAATACCAAAGGAACATCTTTAAAGGGACTTTGGGGGTGGGAGGGCACAGTTGGGTTTTTTAAACAACCATAAATACTCTCAGGTTTGTACTGGGATGAGACAAGAGTGGCATCTAGTGGCTCCCAGCGTTACGATGCTTCCTGCCCTTGCACAGCTGGGATACGGCCCAGACCTGCTTTTCTGCGGTGTTCATTCCAACCCTCTGGGCTGGAATTGAGCGTCTGGTGAGTCCTGGATGGCAAAACTGGGGAACGGGGGACTGGGGAGGTTAACAAGTAAAGGAATAACTTAAAGAGATTTTATTCTCTGTTTATTAGTGCTTTGTTAGGAACTTTGCTTAGAAGCAAGTAGGAGGGATTTTTGTTTTAATCTGGCAGGAATAAATTGTACACTCTTTAAGATAATGTTCAGTAAAACTACAGGACTAATACTGGTTGGTTCTACATGTGTGCTTGTTTACTTACACCTGACTTCCAACTACAAAGCATATTAACAGCATGTTCATACCTTGTATACACGTTTGGCCGTATTTTCCAAAACTTACTTGATAGTCATGAGTTACATATTTTTAACATGAAAATATTGAAAAAAGTTGCCCAACTGAAAATTTTGGAAGTTCCTTATGAGAATAGACAGTGTATTTGCAGGAATGTATTTCCAGAGAATCATTCAGATCCCCTGGGGGAGGATCACTTGCCTAGGAAAAGGGTACAGTATTATGGCATTAGGGAAACTTGATGAGGTTTTGATCCAGGTTCCATTTACGTATTATTAATCATTTTGCAGTTGGAAAAATCCACCATTGTCTATGTATAACTAATTAGGAACTCATGTTTCTTAAATTAAAGAAATGTGTAGAGGTTTCTTTTGCTATGTGGGGTTGAGCTGAGAATACATTGCACAAGAGCATAAATTTCCCTTCACAGTCCAAAAACTGTTCCTCTACAACACAAATATACAGGAAATTAAATTGTGTATTATATTCCAAAACTGCTGTGAGACACTACAAATATCACCACTAAAAAGGCCATTTAAGTAACTTCATCTGCTTTGCATTTGCCATTCTCATTTCTTTGAAATGGCTATCTGATAGTAAAAATAATTTCTCTATTTATCCCTGCACAGAATAACCACATAAGCATAAGTATATATTAATTGATATTACTGTTTATGACTTGGATGGCAATGACTGAACATTACAAATGCTGCTATTACTATCAGCAGAACTGCATGCAAGGAGGATTTGAATTGTAATCAGTGTCAGACACAAAGCCATTAAACTAATATTTAACCTATATTAAACAGAATCCAAGTGTTGAATGCTAATACATATATATACAGTGATGTAATTTAAAACATTACAAAATGCATGTAGCAGAGAATAAACCAAAAAATCTGTGTGATGGCAACTCATTGCGTTCGAGCTCAACTTACCAAAGCGTCTATTAACTTCAGAAGTGACTTTCTTTTTTTAGTTTTCAGAATTTAAAGTGAATTTTAAAGCTAAAATTTCATTTTTAAAATTGAAATGCAAAATTATTTCAGATTTTTAGAAAGTATTTTCATTCTGCCAGACATTGACATTCGCCAAGTCCAAACAGCAGTTTTTTGGCTTCTTTTTTTTTTCCCTGAATTTTGGTTAAGAACGGTCACTGGCTTAATATGGTGAATGCTATGAGAAAGCTTTGATTCAAATTCTTGGAAAATAAAGGATTTTGATATTTCAGCTGCTGACTTGCAATACAATAAATGAGATTCGTTAGCACAACTTGCCAAAATTGCAGGCTTTAAGTACCATCCTTTTCTCAGTAAAGAAAATTAAAAATCAAGGCAAAAGCAAAGCCTCACACAGTACCTTATCTGACTACACTGTGTGAGTCTATCCAGTGTTTTGAACACACATCACCAATTTTACATCACTATAATGTTCTAGCTATTGAGTTTCCATATTCTATGATTATTGAGAAGAAAACAGCTCTATGGCTTTTTGCAGCACCTTTTTTTGGTTTTCCCATGTAGGCCATCTCTATGTGCTGGATCACTCCCCAGAACTTCCCTGCGACCTTTCTGTTAGGACAGGCTGAATGTCCAGGGGTCACAGTCCCAGCTAAAGGGGAACCATTTATTCGTGTGAGCAAAGAGCAGGAGCGTGAGCCACGGATCAGGACTCGGGTGTGCTCACTGCCCTTCCACATGCACACACCATCACATGCAGGCATACAAAGGAATCCCTGCTCTCGAATTTTCCACCTAAACACAAGAGAGGAGGTTGACACCGTCAGGAGACATCCATAAATAATCAGGTTATACCAATCAGGAAGGTAAGCAACACCTTCAGATCATCAACCACCTTATTCTCCATCGAGAGTTTGCGGGGGTGGGAGGGGGAGGGAGAAGCGGTGGATCACGTGATGAAAAAGGACAATCAAAAAGAAAAGAACGTAATTAGTGAAACATCGCAAATGTAAGAACAGCCGGCTCCCGTACCCAGGGACAGTGATTGCAGCACTCCCCAGCAGTGCCGTCCTTTGCCAGCTGCAATGAGCTGGAGGAACGAACCATCTGCAGATCTGTGCAGTACCTGCCCTGGATGTGTGAATGGCCGCCTTACCCGAACTAGTGGAGACACGGTTTTAGTTAATGCAGGACATTTCAACGGGTAAAATGTTACTAAATCAACTGTCTATCAATATACATTCTGGTATCGCACCAGTTACAGTTCAGCGTGTAGGGTAACAATAATGGAAAACAGAACTTGCCATTATGTATCATTAAAGTATAATCAATTACAGGAATCTGTTAGTGCATTCCTTCAGGGACTCAATCACAAGGAAACACAATCTACTTAAATGTGCAGATAACAAACGGAAATGATTTTTAAAACAAGGTGACTGGGTTGAAAACATTTTTAAAGATAAGCTTTAACAGATTTCCTGACCTCATTTTATTAATGCAAAAGACAAAATAGACAAAAATGCTGGCTTTATATTCCAAGAATGGAATATGAAAGTTCCTATTAAATCTGGGCCTGGAGCAAGTATTTTCCAGCCAATGTGCAAGAGTGCATTTGCCGTATTCATCATCATACGTTTGTGTGTATATACAATGATGTCACTGTTTATGGCACAGTAAAGTCCAAATCAGAAAACACAGATTTTATACTGTCCGTCTGGAGCTCCCTCACACGCGGGCTGAAGGCAACGCTCCCCTGGTGCACCAGAGTGAATGTCAGGGCTCATCTGGAGAGCGGAGCAGAGGTGCCTGCACACAGCTGAGCGCCCCGGTGAGCCAGGGAACCACGGCAAAGAGCTGGAGAAACCATCAGGCACATCCCCGGCTACGAGGAGGATTTGTCCCTGCAAAACGCGTTATCAGTCAAAAGAAGAGCTGAGCTGCGGTCTGAAGAGTGAGGGCAAGGCAGCAAATGAAGCGGCTTTGTATCCCATATCCTTTGTATCTCCTCCTGTCTCTCTCTCGATTTATCCCGACACACCAGGGCTCTCCTGGTTTACACAAGTGCCACAGGTGAGTGACCCAGATAAAATAAAACTGGATCCACCCAAACTGGCCTTGACAACAATCCCACCTCTCAGTTTTGTCTTCTCACACACACAGGGAAAACAGAAGATGAGCTGAAAATCCGTGTTGGGAGAGGGTGAATGGGAGGAACAATGCTGAAACATTGGGGTGGAAGGAAAGAAAGCTCAGCCATGAATTGAGAAAAAGCCACCAAGGCTGAACAGCTTTCACTCCAACCAGTCCCCAGCGCCACTGTATTGCCTTTGAGTTACAGCGAAAGCAAGCAACAAGTAAAACCTGCATTGCCAGGAGTGCAAGCAGTCCTTAATTAAACTCCCCGTCTCCACTTTGTGTCATGCACTACCCTCTTTCCAAAGAATCTCCCTGACACTTGACCTTGACAACAATCTCACCTCTCAGTTTTGACTTCTCACAGAGAGAGGGAAAATAGGAAGATGAGGTGAAAATTTGTATTGTTTTATTTCTCCACAAGCCCAGCAACGCCTGCTCAAGAGGAACGCTGGTGTTGCCTGAATGTAGAAAGGTCAAGGACTGGAAATTATTTGGAGAAAATACACAGCAAGGTATTTACCAAGGAATTTTTTTTTTTTTTTAAAGTAATTACATTTATCTATGGGGTTAATTGTGGATACTCCTAGGGCTGCTATTTTAAGGAGTTCAGTGCAGAATTTAGTTCAAAAATGAAAAAGTCTTTTGGGATTCAAGTGGTTTTATGCTACACGTGCTACACAGTCTTATTCTCTAAATTTCAATTAATCTTTAAGAGATTTCTCATTCTATAACCTGCAGTAGATCCCAATGAATGTAGGTCCCATAAAATCTGCAGAAAATTGCTATTCTAAGGGATGAAACAGAGTAGGGAAGGGGAGAGGATATAGAAATTTAGTAACTTCTCGTAACAATACCATCTTGTATTTCACCTCCTTATTACACTTTTTCATATTATTGACATTTAACATGCAGTTAAAGCCTGGAAATTTAGTTCTTCCTAGGAGAAAAATAATCATTCGAGTTTTAGAGAGCTACCTCAATAGATATTTACACGTATGGGAATTTCAGTGAAAATGAGGGAAATTTTCAAAAAGCAACATAGGATTTGCCCCTTTACTGAGAGGTTTGCGCTTAACTTTGAACACCTCTACCCCATCATTATTCTGCGGCACCAACACCATTATACTTAGTGGGACTATTAATTTCCCAAGTGTTTGCAGGAAACAACCATTTCCCCCAGCTACTAAATGAATGCATTGTAAGATGTGACACTTACGATGGGGAAAGACATGGAGGTCTGAAATGCTGCTGGGCCTTCTGTGACAGGTCCTGTGTAAGATATGATCAACCAGCAGCCAGGGCTGTGTGGAATACAGGCCAGACTGCCCAGGGCAGTGACTGTGCTCCAGTGGCAAGGCGGTGAGGATGAGTTAGGGTAGCGCTTTCTCACAGCCTGTCTCCCCCAGGGCTCTCTGCTGCTGCCATGGGGACAGAATTTGAAGCAGGAGAGGGGGAAAAGTGAGTCAGGCCCCCCGGCAAGGAGGGGAAGGTGACTGAAAAGAGAGAAGACCATGGAGAGCACTTCAGAACTGCGCAAGGGCAGCAAGGCCACTGGGCTGGGCAGAAAGGCTTGGAAAGACCTCACAGCCTCCAAAACCTCCCTCAGCTTTTCAGAACCTCAGATGGTCTCTGTCCAGACCATTTTACCTCATCACAATTTCCTGTCAAAAAAGAAAAATAATCACAAATCCAACATAAGCTTCCACAAGCCATAAAAATTGTACCAATTCTCCTCATTTCACTGTCAACCAGCTGAGCGTTTGCCATCCCTGTACCCAAAACCTCCATGGTCCATTCCAAGGCAGCATATACCCCTCTACTCATCTCTTCTTTGCTGCAAAATTCTGGTTTGCATATGATGCTGAAAGCTCTTGAACTGAATTTGTCAGCAGGAGCTTCACACAGCACAGGATATCCATTAAACCTTTCACTAACATCTCTGACTGGCACCTTTTGGATGCACGGCAATATTTCTCTGAACACATGCTCCTCGTTTCAAAAAGCTAACTGGACACAGAATAAGATTTAAAATCGTTATTTACATCTCAATTGAATAGTCCAAAAGCTTTAGGTAAACAGCTGATGGTTTAAATCTGAAATCTAAAATGCATGAAAAGTAATATTAAATGAAATTACAGTTATTTAAATATTGTCCTTCTTTTTCTTTTTTAATGAATCACAAACAAAACATTTATTTAAACTTGGCCTGCATGATTTTTCAAGGAAGAGACCATCGCTTTTTTCCCATGCTTTTCCCATAGGCAAGTACATCTTCTAATCTTTTATTTCATGCACTTAATCATTGAGCTTTGTTAAGCAAAACCCATGGCCTGATCTTAGACATGGTCTTTCCCTAGGAGGTTTTTTGGGGTGTTTTTTAAGGAGGACATCTCCCACAGCATAACCCACAAAACCAGTGATAAAGATGTGCACATCATCATTATACTTAAGGTTGAATTGCAGAACTTTGAACAAAATGATTGAAGCATAAATACTAAATTATACACGCATTTAAATGTGCGTATTTAATTAATCCTCTCAGTCATGGCCACAAGTCTATGTGGAGTACAGCTCAGAAGGCTGTATTTCTAAGTCTGAAGGTTTTACATGTCATCGATTTGTCAAATTTTGAAATTTTCAGTTTTTATATTAAAAAGACCTGAAAGTCATTAACTGTGGCCCTTGACATCGATCTATTGTGTGCTGTGCTGTCACCTATTATTCATGGAAAAATAATTGCTTTTGTTTTTCCAATTTTTTTTTTTTAAATCTGAGTTTAAAAGTCATCAGTGACTATTTCACAAGAAGTTTCCAACTATGCCTTAATTAAACATGCCAAGTGTATTCTTCTGATTAAAAAACCCCATAGTTCACTGAGTCCAGGCAAATCCTGCATATTATGAATTGACAAACCACAACTGAAGAAATGATGCATGAAAATAGAGACAGAGGCAAAATAACCTACTTGAACCCAGAAAATTTTCAGACAATAACCATTACCGGGTCTAATTAACTTTAACTGAAAAGTGGGGGCTTCTTCTGTTTCAAGTTAATGAAGCTCAACACATGGACACTACAATTAGAGACAAAAGTGCAAGTTTAAAGCAAGTTATATTTCAGGATTGAAATAATGAGCTTGGTATTTTAATTTCACAGTCAGCAATTACATGAGATCCAGAAACAAAGACAGAATACATGCAATGGAAATGTTAAGGTACAAATGCAGCTGGCTTTCACTCAATATCTTTCTTATAACTTATAAGCCAGAGGCAAGAAAATATTTTTTTTTCCCACAATAAGCAGTACGCACAATATCCTGGAAATGTTTCGACTATGATCATCTAAGATTTACTCACTTTCATACTCCACAAGTCAGAAACGTGACCTCATCTAAAGCCCTGAACTGCTTAGTGACTCCTATAGTGCCTTTCTCATATATATTCATTAAATCTCTATCTATAATACTGTTATTTCCATTTAGAATTATTTTTGTGTAGCAAAAAAAGCTGCTCTCCCACAAAAACGAATAGCCTAGATCGCTTCCACCCTTTTCAATAATTTGCCTATTCCTAAATACTAAGCTGGAAGAATATATGACCCTTAACTTAATCTCATCACCAAGCATCTCCAAAGGAAAAAAAAAAAAAGGCACAAAAAGAGAAAAGATGGTCTGCCATTTATGTCTCCCATTTATAGTTTATTAAACCTAGAGATAATAGGAAAAAGGTGGAAAAAAGCAGAGAATGTCTGGGCTGTAGTATCAGATATCACTGCTTATTACTGGCTATCTGCCTAGTAATCATAAATCCATTGGGTAATATTCTCAAATCTTTTGCTTTTCAGGTAGGTGTGAGCCAAAAAGAAAAAAAGTTTAATTTTCTATGAGGAGCAGAAAACAGCAAGCACAGCACAACTGGGTACCAGGATGCATAAATATTCCTGATTACGAACCCTTGCACATAAAGCAAACAGGAAGAGTTTGAAGTTAACAGTGTGTACATCATGCAAAAGGTATCTCTGTCCCAAAAGATAGATATCACATAGACTATGAATGAACTGCTCCAATAAATTATATTATTCCTCAGAGGGGAGAGGAGAGCAATGTTATAAACAGTGACTTCAGAAAAGTGAGAACAATAGGGCATTGAATTTTGTAACAGTGAATTAAGGATCTCTTTTTCCTGGAGGAGAGCTCAGTATCATTGACCAATGAGCCTATAAATAAAAGCATTAACTCCAGCACTGCCTGTTCCCCTAAGCACCTCAACATCTTGCACTTTCAACATTCTGTACCTGCGGATAGTTTCTGATACAAGTACAAGTACATATAGAATTAAATAGAGGTTTCAAAGAGATTTTTTTAAAAAACACTTTCCAGGGAACTCAGAAAACACATGATCCTGGCAGAACACACATCTCAGACACACAACTTTGATGAGAGACTGAGTGTGCTTTTGTGGAAGACTTAATAAATCAGAAAACAACAATCCCTGTACATCACCTCCTCCTTGTGCTGTCGGTTACGTACTGAATATCCATGGATAAAGAAAAGCTAAGCCAGAGCAGAATTTTTCAAAATGAATCTTGATAGCATCAGACTCTTCATATCTATCACTTGCCTTTGGCATCACTTAAACCAAGGAGAGTCATTTTCTTAAAATATTCTCCGAGATCTTGACAGGACTGGGAATGCAGGAGTAAGTCTGACTCCCAGTGTGAACCCTGCTCAGTGCTGAGGGGAGGGCAAAGGCACAGGGCTCGGAGTTCTGCTGACCTTGTCTGCAGCACAAAGCTAAAGGCTAATTGAAAAGCGTTTTCAGATGACAGGCTTTTTTTTTTTTCTGTGAGAGAGGGATGTCCAGTACTTTCAAGGCCACAAATCCGAACAAAGGAAGTCAAAAAACTGCCTACTATGAAGTGCATTTCAATGTCAAATTCCTGTCTGCTATCACCAATATGCCAAACATTAAGCACTGGCAACTCTAATTTCACCTTGTATGTTATTTTTCTGGCTCTTTAGCTGCTTTCTTGCTTAGTTAGAATTGGAAATTGATAGGCCCATAAACATCTACGAGAGACATGTTATTAAATACATCATCTCGGTCTGCTCTGACAACGATAAGCCAAGTTCTCGAAGGTTTACGGCAATCTCAAGGAGTGCACGTTTTTCAATAAAATTTTGGGCTTTTTTCCTCATCTGTGCAGCGTTTCTCCCTCACTCCCAGTGCATACTCGTTTTGCCTGACTCCTCTGAAACCTGTGTTAAACTTTTATTTGAATGTGACCTACTCTTCTGCTCTCTCCAACTCTTTTTTTTAAAGTAGTTGAAAATGGTTTCTCCATTTTAGCCTCACTTTAAGCAAAGGTAATGGCTCTTTGACAGACTTGCAAAAAGATTACTGTCAGTACTCTTGAAACACTAAGATATTAACACTTAACAGCTTTGCCTTTACACATTATTTAGGTATTTCTCCTTCTCCATCCTTCTTCCCTGCACTTTACAGTCTTCTGACACCTAACATTTTCTGCACTGTTTCTGCTTTCTTCTGCATCCCCCACATCCTTCCTTTCACAAAACAAAGTTTGCCCCATTTAACCTGTTCTGCCAACTGCAGGGCCTGAGGCAGGTTGGGATCACCTCTTCCCAAAGCACAGGCTGCTTCGAAATGCAGGAAAGCCTCCAAGTGCTAATTGTAAACTGTGGCACAAATGGTACACGTGCTGTTCTGACTGGGTGGGGAAAGGCAACAACATTCGCTGAATCTATTCTGTTTTGGGCAACCTTGGAAGGAATGCTGACCATTTTGAGAGTGTCAGGTAAAGTTCTCGCAAGTTTACCCTCACTCTCAGTTTAATGAGAGAAATTTCACTCTAATTTTAAGGATTAAGTGCTGCTACTGATTTTCCGCCACATGTTCACTTCATACTGTCTCTCTCCTTTTTCTTTTTCTCCCTATTACCTGCATGAAAATGAACATATTCATGGGACTGGTTTCTTCTGGTACATCATTATCCCCTTATCTGAACAATACTTGTTAATTTCTCTGTCTGTTCTACTGAAATAAGTTAAAGAATTGCCTTGCAAAAACAAATGAAATAAATTAAAGAATTCCATGTTGCAAACAACTAATTGTTTTATCACTATTCTAAACAGAATTTCAGCGTTATTTATAAAACCCATGAGTTTGTGTGAATATGCAAGAACCTAAGCTTTTAGTTCTTTCAAACATGGCTCTAATACTTACAAGATGCATGCAAAGAGCATTAAACCTGGCATACTTAATGACTTGAGAATGGGAAAGTAAAACTGTACAGGTACCATCTGTATGTAAAGACTTCCTGTTCCATCGTGTTGGTGCTGTTAGATGTGACCTGTTAATCTTCTTAGTTCTGGAAAACACATTTCTTTTTTGCAGAATTGTGCCAGAGAGGAAAAGATTTATGCTGCTATTCAAAGCTATCCTCTGAATCAAGTAGGAGAGACACTCAGACTAGAGCCTCTGAGATCCAAAACGACTGCCCCATCCATCAGCAGCCAAGTCAGAGCTAATGCTTACTTTGACCTTNAGCTATCCTCTGAATCAAGTAGGACACTCAGACTAGAGCCTCTGAGATCCAAAACGACTGCCCCATCCATCAGGCTTTTCTGAGCTGAGTGTCTCACTAACTCTTGTGCTGAATTGTTTCACATAATACAAATAATTTAATATTCACTAGAGAAGCAACTTGAACAGGTTGCTCATATCCTGAGAGCCCCACCTAAGTGATTATGAGTTGCTCTGAAGCAGAAGTTTCTCTTGCTCGGGAAAACCTTTGGGGGGTCTCAACGTTTAATCAGAGAACCTGAAATGTTGAAAACACCCATGGGATGACAAAGCTATTTCATTCTCATTGCTGGTAGCAAGTAAACATAATAAAGGACCAAATAAATATAAAAGGTAAAATCTCAGGAAAGTAGCATTATCAGCCCAGTCATACAGTTCTTTGATAACTCCAGGTTTCAGATTTCTGCAATTATTTACAGCAGGTATCATGAGACAAAAGCACTGTGTCCATATTTGATAGGTAGAACTGAATTTACAGAGTGCTCTTCAAGCACACACCTCACACACTTCAGATGGAGACTGCTGTTCCAGGAGAGGCTGGCAAGAATAAATCCAGAAATGTCTGGAAACTACTTCTGGCTTAAGGGTACCAAGAGGACAAGTCCTGTAACTGAAGTGAGAAGAATCAACCTCCAGAAATTTGTGCCAAACTTCCTCAGAAACAGAGAACATTATTTGCAGTAACAAATTCAGAGCTGCCGGTTCCTCTGCTGTCAAGCCCCATGTAGACAGGACAGCTATTGAATCAGACAGGCAGAGAATTACGGTTCTTTTCGGATGGGTCCCTTATATAAGGCAGAACCACACAAAAATTACAAAATTGCTGGAAAATCATCTCTCCTGCATCTCTGCTTCTGAGACAGCAAGTTAAACTCTGCTCTTCTGTGCTCAGTCACTCCTTATCAACAGAAGTTATGAACAAACAAAAAAAAAATCATTCTAGTTATTTACATTTGATTTGTTTGTAGTAAGAGAACATAGTTCTTCAGCAAGATAAATGTGTGGAAGGACGAAAAGTAATAGAAATTATCCACTGATCATAATCTTCTTAAAGCACCAAATGTATTCCCTCAGTGCTCAAACATCCCCATACTACCAAACTCCAAATGCAAAAAATTAATAAAGTCATTTATCATTAGAAAATGAGCAAAAATATTGCTAGTCTGGCTTCACAGAACCTTGTTTCTCTTTGTCTCTTCACTTGCCACAGAGTCAGAAAACATAAAAGCCTTGAAATTAAAATAACCGAAAGAAAAGGTGCAGGCCCTCTCTTTCCCTGTACTCTCTTTCTGACAGTTAATCCTTGCCAAGCATGTAGAGTGAAGGCCAAGTGGAAGTCTTCCTCTGAAGATAACTTTGTGCATGAATTCTGCTGCATTTTTTAACCAGTTTTATCTGAATTCACTGATGTCTTGATTCAGTTTTCCTCTTGCCAACCTCAACAAATAAATAGGAAAGAGCAGACAAACTAAAATGCTCTCCACTGAAAGGGCTAAAAATCTGAAAATCAATTTGTTGCAGTATTAGAGCAGTTGGGAAGTCCTCAATTTGAGCTTACAGAAATCAATAAAAATAATACAGAACTAAGAACTGCAAAGAGGAACCTTTTATCTCTTTCAGGAAAAAAAATTGAAGTATTTTATGAAAGCAAAAAATACCAAAGGAAAAACTAACACCAAATAAAACTCTAACAGATGCTTTTATGATGTAAATGTGGCCTGCTGGGCCTTGTCGTTCATTAGCTCACTCGACACTCATATTTCTGTGCTTTTTTTATTTCTTCCTTTTAGCTTCTAAACTGCATTGTAATTCTTAAGAGTTTGAGTCTTTGGTGTTGCTGTCAGCTTTTAAGGACATTCTGAATTCTGTGCTTACTGTCTTTCCTTGATCGCCGTTATCTTTTGATCAGTATGGAAAAATTCAAACTATCCGGAATACAAACCACACCTCTGCAGGTCCTGGCAGCATTTTACATCCTAGCTGTATCCAAACAGTGCCTCCAGCTGGATGAACAAAACCACAGAGACCCCCGGTGTCAGAGTGAATATAAGACGAACCCCTTGAGAGCAGGTCCTGGGTGAGGCAGCTCGGGAAAGAGCTCCAGAGGCAGATTTTACAGATGAATAAACTGTAGTGCTCTGCAACTGCTTCTGCAGGAGTTGTGCAGAAGTTTGCAGCTTAGATTTGCGCGAACTAGGGATCTCTTCCTCCTCTTGTCTTATTGGAAGCTCCAGCTGCAGTGTCCACATCCCACCCAAACAGAGCTGAGAGCACTTGGGCCTGCAAAATGTTTCAAAGAAAGTCTAAAAAGGAATTTAGGCTGCTTCCAGGCTTGGAGTTTTGACAGACTGAATTCTGATTTAGAAAATAAGCAGCTTGGATAAATAATCCATGAAGTCTGTCAAACTTCAGGTGTTGCACTGCTATTTTAAATGCACTTTTCAAAAGAGTCATTTCAATTGCTGGTTACAAGTGCTTGAAGTCCAACAGGCTTCCCTTCCCCATTGCGGATGCTCAGGACCCTTTAAGAGCTGACGTCAAACTAGCGGACATTAATCTAACAGCCAGAAAAATATTAATACACTGTAAATCTAGTTATCATGTGCCTCATGCAATATTAGTGAGAAAGTAAATATGCAAACAGACTTGTCTGAAATACTAACATAAAAGTAATGCACGTGTTATGATAGGAGTTTCATAAGATTATGTGGAATAGCTGTTCTCAATCATCTTTTGTCCTTGTGTTTTTCAGTACCTGATGTCAATGTAATTATCATCTACTACTTGTTTAAATTTTGATTAAATCCCTAAGCATTTAATAATCCATCTTTATAAAATTTTGCCTGGTATCATTATACTAACTAAACATTTAGGTCAGATTTTTTAAAGTAGCATCAATTTAGGTTATGATTTTATATCTATATTTAAGCTCCATATCTAACAGCTAAATTGCAAAATTAGGAAAAGTCAGGCAGCTCCCCTTAAACAATAAACTATTGAGTAATATTAACAGTTGGAGGATTAGATCCAGAAGCTGTAAACCACATGAACAAGACTAATTGTGTTCCTCAGCCCTCTTTTACTGTATGTGCTTTCTCCTAAACATCTGAAGTTTTACTTTTTGTAGATTTTCAAAATATGTATCTCAAAAAAGTGCATAGTTCACATGTGTAAACCACTGGAAACCCCTTAACTGTCCATCTGCTGATTTCCCGAGATTTTTTGTGTAGCCAACACACATAGTCTGAGAGTAAGGATGTGATTTTTTTAAGGACACAAAATGCAATTTGGAGTTAACAGACAGCAAAATCTGGCAGGCAGGTTCCTTACTCTGGTATAGTTTTGCAAACCTTTTCCTTAAGGCTCAGCCATATGTTATAGATCTTAGAAAAATGAATAATGAAAAACAGCCTTACACCAGTATTCCTTTTTTATCCCACTAAATTAAGAGTATTCTTAAAAGAAACTAATCTTTTCCTAAAAACTATTTGATTAATCCTCTTCTAGTCTTTGGGTATAAAACTGAAATAAGGTCAACATCTTAACACATTGGCACTTGAATCTCTCCTATCTTATGCAGGAAGTAAACCTACAACAATCAGAAAAATAAAATCTGGTAATTCTGGTGCATCAACTATGCACCAGCTCTGACTACAGCAGAAATAACCCTGCTTTTTTATCATCACATCACACACATGCAGAGAAAACTTAGCAGGAATGTAAAGCAAATGAACTAATGAACTTAATTAACACAGAGAAAATAAAAGAACTACCCTGCAGATGTGTATCTGTAGTGAAATCAGTCAGCAAATGAACAAGTAGTCATGACAAAATTTTATGTTACTTCCTCCTGTCACTGGGGTCAGAAGTACAAAAACTGGATAGTGTAATAAATATTAGAAATAATTCGTGTAGATTTAGAAATAGGAGCTTGGGACGAATGCAAACACCAAAGGCCCCCGAGGGTCCTCCGCGAAAATCAAAAGACTAATCGCTCTAGCCAACAGCCACATCCCCGCCCGGACGCAATTGAGGCAGCCATCTCCCGGTGATGAAATCATCTCCCTGTGGTGAGGCGCTCCCCACACCTCTGACACC
This sequence comes from Oxylabes madagascariensis, assembly GCA_013400675.1. NCBI lineage: Eukaryota > Metazoa > Chordata > Aves > Passeriformes > Timaliidae > Oxylabes > Oxylabes madagascariensis. The sequence goes on along the minus strand of VYZR01074749.1, from coordinate 49,135 downwards.
TCTGAAAAGAAGAACCCCGGGCCGATACCGAACTAAGATTTTCAGATATCAAGCCGTGCCCGAAACCCCACGTCGTACCACGTCGTCGCCACACACCCACCACACAAGAATCCCGGGATCGGACAAAGACATTCAGAACACATCACCACGAGACCCTGAGAGATGATCCACCATTCCAGAAAATTAACAAAAGACTGTTCAAGCANCCATCTTCGGTGAACTGTCAGGGCTGAGCTTTATGCTGGTCTCTGGGAGACACCCCACACCGATTCCCGGGCTCGGTGATGCACAAATTTAATATTGTGGCTGAATCTATTTTTCCATTTATTGTTATAATAAATCGTTATTATTAAGAATTGGCTATCTCATTTATAACAAAATGAAGCACAAGTTATTTTTACTGCCGCATTGAGAACTCCAGCACCAGCTGAGCATCCACCTCCTGAGATTATGGAAACCCAGAAGAGTCCAACCCTGAGAGAGGGATCCTGCCCTCCCTGTGTGCAGACAGTGCCAGCCCAGGTTTGTGTGCACAGAGCTGGCACAGTGACACGGGGGCTGTTATAAATGAAATAGCCAATTTTTAATAATAATGATTTATTGTTAAAATTATTGAAAATATTTAATTTGCCACAATAATAAATTTGGACAACACCGAGCCCGGGGATCGATGTGGGTTGTCTTACCAGAGACCAGCATAAGGCTCAGGCCCTGACAGTCCACCGAAGATGGGAAGTTTTGGGTACACTTTTATACTGTTACAAGCAAAAAAAATACAATAGGTTCTTTAATTTTAAATGGTCTCCCTATACAGATTCATAGCTAAAGGGGATCATACGAATGCTCGAAACAGTCTTATGTTGATATTTGAAGAGGTCGATCATCTCTCGTGGTGATGTATTCCAAGTGTCTTTTTCTGGTCTAAGGCTCTTGTGTTTCCAAAACTGGTTTATTGGTGACGAAGTTTCATGAGGTGGAACTTAAGGCACATCTTTGGTATCTGAAGATCCTACTTCAGTGTTGGTTCAGGTGTTTTCTTTCTCAGATGCACGGAGAGTTCCTCATCGCTAGGAGATGGCTGTCTTATTTGCATTTGTATGGAGTGATTGCTGTTGGCTAGAGTGATTAATTCTTTTGTATTTGCAAAGGATTCTCGGGGAGTTTGGCATTTCCCCCCCTTTACCTTTTGTTAGTTATATTTCTATGTGCTACTGTTACAATCTTTATGATATCATTTTCTATGGTTAATACGAATTATTCTCATTATTTATTACAGGGGCACAGTGAGCCAGGGCCTCAGGGGCCACCCCAGCCCCGTGGCTGCAGGTTGAGCGCGCTTTGCCACCCACTGCAGGAGGGCAGCAGCTGCTGTCACCTTGGTGCATTTTTACCCTTCAAAAGTCCAGTTTCCAGTGGTTTGATGAAGTGTGGTGGGAGGAGAAAGCCTCTAAAACTTTGTGGTTGCATCAGCCGTACATGCAACAAATTTTTAGGCACATGGCAGCTCCAGTGAAAAGTTTTCCACTTCAGAGCCTCTTCCAGGGGTCTGAACACCAAACCCACCAGTGTTTTTGTGAAGTGTAACAAGGCAGTTCACATCTTAGCAAACACACCCCCAAGCACAGGGGTAATAGAAGAATAGGAGGCCAAATTTCAGTTTCCAATGATTATCAATTATTTGAATTTTTTTTAATAGATCATCTCCTAGCAGAAATATTACCCTCTGTATTATCTTCCTGCACTTTTTTTTCCTCTGGCAAACGGCTAAGCCAAGAAAATTAAAGGACGATTGTAGAATCACTTCAAAACCTGCAACAACCAATACTTTTGTACTCTTGCTGGGTATATGAGAAGGCAGTTGACCTCTATGCTGGGGGTTTTCCTGTTATGTTAAAGCCACAAAATCAGGGGAATGGCTTCATTTTAAACAAAGGTGAGAACAGGGACATTCTCATGTAAAAGAAGAGATGCAATTCTTTACACCTGTGAATATATTTTGGCAGGGCAACTTGCTACAGTAATACCAATGGTAACTTATTTTACATCCCCAAATACATTAGGCATGACTAAAGAAATTTCACTTATAAACTTGAAAATAATATTTAATGACACTGAATAACTTGCACCCATAGCCATGAGGTAAGAAAACCCTAGACCGAGATTCAAATGTAAGTAGCTTTTAGATGGTTATTTCCTTATAACCTTACATCCCTAACAGAAAAAAAAAGAATCTCCCAAGCCCCACATATTGCAAGGTAAATCTTTAAGGTTTGCTTTCACTGATTCATAGTTTGGCCATTACTCAAACATGCAGTGTACAATGCTGATGAGTTAAACATCACATCACCCATGTTGATTTATTCCTTTCAGCTCTCTGGGAATTTTGTTTATGTTTATAACTACAAGGTTGGTGGTGCCAACAGATTCAATCCAGGGATAGACAGTTGAGTGTTTAGACCATTACAAAGAATTACAGTGTATTGATTAGAATACCTATGGAATAACTAAGGACAAAACTAGCAATGTTACTAAGAAAAATGCCCAGAAGGGATCAGGTTTAGTTTAACAAAGTAATACAGTTTCACCACTGCTGAAGAGAATACCAGCAGTCTAAAAGGTGAACTCTTACACTTACTATTTTCTTTGAGTTGGTGCTTTTCTACAGTCAATAAAAATATTAATATTACTTTATTTCTCTCTTTTATCATTTTTATGTACTAAACCAATATTGTCTATGCTGTCCTCAAGACACAGAAGACCAAATTCACCATAATGTTTCTGAGAACCATAACAATGCAGTCCACATCTTAGGAAACACACTCCCAAGCACAGAGGTAGTAAAAGATCAGGAGGCCAAATTTCAGTTAACAATACTAATAAATTATTTGATTTTTTTTTTTAATAGAACATCTCCTTGCAGAAGACGTTACCTTCTTTATTATCTTTATCCAAAGCAAAAAACACACTTTCTTTATATGCTTTCTGAATTTCCAGAATATCTGAGCACAAAGAGCACAGACTGATTCTGTATCACATATCACTAATTCAAAGCATTTAATCCTGTCTTCCACACGTCAGCCAAAGCAACACAAATGTCAAAAAATTCCTCTTTGATAGCAGAATTGTATACACTGCACATTATATATGCCTTCTGTCCCCTTCCACTTGAATGTACACTATCAAATCATCTTGGCCATTACTTTCTATTGAGCAGATGGTATTATGAGATTTTTGATAAAGAACAACAATCACCCAGCAAGGGTTGCAAAGAGGTCGCTGAAACCAAGATTAACAATTGATTAGCTTTAATGGACCGTGACAGTAATAAACAACAGAGCTCCACACAAAGATTTGATTGTCCTGTTAATGCTGCTGACACAAATGGCTTTTAACTGGCTTCCTGAAAGTGTTAATATCGCCAGAGCCTCGGCAAATGAAGGACTTTGTCAAAGTGAGAACTGTCCTGCAGTGAAGAAGCATTTACTGCAGCCCTCTAAAATATCTTCCATAAAGTGTGTTTCTGATTTATTCAGACAATAGTTCCTATTTCTCCAAGCCTTAAAGTTCAACAAAATGAAGGGCAGCACACCTCTGCAAGGCTAGAGTATAATAGAACTGCATTTTAATACAGAACCCAGCACTCCTCGAATATAGAACAATAATGTGAATTATCATTTTCATGGGCTCCTTCTATCCTTACTCCAAACTGGGCTGACAGATCTTAATATCACAGCCTTCAAAAATCTTTTTTTTTTTTTTTTAATGCTTGGTTCTGATAAGTTGACTCTATTATTTCTTCCTTTCTGCAAATAAATCAGTAATTTGCATCATATTTTTATTAAAATAAAGTGGTTTGTGATTACTGGAAGTAACCATGGCAAAATCTGAAAACAGAACTTAAGAGATCTGTTTATTTCTTAGATACACGTATGGGAAAATGTCTATGGAAAAAGTCTCTGTTTCCTTTAATTCTTTAAGGCCAAAATTTGAACAGTCTTATGGCAAATAGTCACAGAAGGTTTTAAAATTAAAACTAGATAGAGGCAAAGTAGACAAAACTTCACCTAACACGGCATTCAAGAAACCATGGATATAGGAATTCAATTAAAGGTAAGGTGGTATTTACTCATCTAAGCATTGAGTAAGCCTTTCTGTTAAACTTTCAGTGTCAGGTTAAATTACTTGGTTTCTAAAATCAACTTCTTTTTTTTTTTATTTTTTTTTTATTTTTTTTTTTTAATACATATTATGTGTCTTATTTAGGCAAAGGCTTTTGTTTTAAACATTTTTAGCTGTGAGCTGCCACGGTGCTGCTCCCTCCCGTGTTATGCTTAAAGGCAACACACAACAGTGGTGCACCTCTAAGGGCTCCTAGGGAAAACCAGCGTGTCTGCTCTAGACACAGACCCGAACACAAACCATTTGCACAAATCAAGGTCATGCTAATCCCATCCCTGTGGGTCACACACCATCTGCAAACTTGACTCTCTGCAGACCAGTTCCTTACTAGCACACTGCAGAGACATAACACGAGGCTAATTGCTGTGTTTAAAAATGTGACCTACACAGATATGCAAGAGAAATTAAATGAAATCTCTTAAAGAGTAAAAGCCACCTGCTTGGTGTCCCAACACACAGGCACTAGGTACATAATCTACCAAAATACTGAGCCAGCCTTCTTTAATTCTGTTACAGATGAGTAACGGGATGATTGGCTCCCGCAATTAAAGGATGAATACTGTGTGTATATTAGGAGAAGCTTTATTGATATACATTTATTTTATTGTGGTTTGTTGTTTGGAGGTCCTCTGTTCTCCCCACAGTCTCCTTTCCCCAGCCTGTATTGCTGCCGCCAGGCAGCCCAGGCTGTCCCAGACATGTGCAGGTACAGGAGCCCCTTGCACGGGGCAGCGGGGAATGGGGAAGCCTTGTATTCATGAAGGATTGTTGCCAGGGGGTGCGGCACGACAACAGCTGAGCTCCAACCAAGCTGCAGGAAAGCAGTGCCCACCAATGTAGGGCAAAGAAGAGCTGAGTGACAGACCCGGGAGGCCAGGGCTGCCTGATGCAACGCCCAGGGCCAGCAAAGGCAGAGCAGCCATTTTGTAGACGAGCACATGGCGGCATCCCAACGCACCGCCCTTTTTCCTCATTCAGTACTTTGTTGTATTTTGTTAAAGTTTAATAATTTGAAATTTTTAAAAGTGAGGGTCATTTCACACAATTCCATTTTCTGTAATCAGCATCCCTCTATTATTCGCATGCTTGGCTTTCTACAGCAGCTCTTCAAGCAAGCTATTGTAGAAACCATTATATATACTCTGATGATAAGCATTCAAGAAAGTAATTATTTACTACCTGTAAGTCAGCATCAAATTCATGTTTCAGATAAGCTTCTTCTGCAGCTTCAACAAGACGCTGAAAAAAAAAAAAAAGTGTGTTTTTGAAATAATGGATAACAACTTTATAACCTGGTATAAAAACAGAGATGGTTTGAGCATTGCACAATTTATCTGCTCTCATACTTCTTTGAATAGAAATACATGATCCAGATTTAAAAAAAGAAATAAAGGACCAAGTTTTTTAAACCCTCAGTACCCACTGTTGGTGGTACAAAACTCTAAAAACAGCTCACCTATTAACAAATAATAAAAAAAAAAGTCTATTTTTTCACCAGTGTTCAGCTTCCTGTAGCTCCCATTCTAAAACTATTTTTGAGAGAACAAAAATATAGTTGATTTAACATGGACTTTATTTTGCAAACAGAAGCCCTTTTCAAATCTTCCTTAACATTAAAATAGAAGGTGTTCCCTAATAATGCACTTGATTTCAAGAAACTGACATAAAAATGAGTTTCTAAATTACACATCAACCATAAATGATAAGAAAAATAGAGCCTAGGTTTGTTTACCAAGCAGACTGAAATACTTAATACCTTAACGTGGTACATTATCACAAGATTTTTCTGCAATTACANGATGATTGGCTCCCGCAATTAAAGGATGAATACTGTGTGTATATTAGGAGAAGCTTTATTGATATACATTTATTTTATTGTGGTTTGTTGTTTGGAGGTCCTCTGTTCTCCCCACAGTCTCCTTTCCCCAGCCTGTATTGCTGCCGCCAGGCAGCCCAGGCTGTCCCAGACATGTGCAGGTACAGGAGCCCCTTGCACGGGGCAGCGGGGAATGGGGAAGCCTTGTATTCATGAAGGATTGTTGCCAGGGGGTGCGGCACGACAACAGCTGAGCTCCAACCAAGCTGCAGGAAAGCAGTGCCCACCAATGTAGGGCAAAGAAGAGCTGAGTGACAGACCCGGGAGGCCAGGGCTGCCTGATGCAACGCCCAGGGCCAGCAAAGGCAGAGCAGCCATTTTGTAGACGAGCACATGGCAGCATCCCAACGCACCGCCCTTTTTCCTCATTCAGTACTTTGTTGTATTTTGTTAAAGTTTAATAATTTGAAATTTTTAAAAGTGAGGGTCATTTCACACAATTCCATTTTCTGTAATCAGCATCCCTCTATTATTCGCATGCTTGGCTTTCTACAGCAGCTCTTCAAGCAAGCTATTGTAGAAACCATTATATATACTCTGATGATAAGCATTCAAGAAAGTAATTATTTACTACCTGTAAGTCAGCATCAAATTCATGTTTCAGATAAGCTTCTTCTGCAGCTTCAACAAGACGCTGAAAAAAAAAAAAAAGTGTGTTTTTGAAATAATGGATAACAACTTTATAACCTGGTATAAAAACAGAGATGGTTTGAGCATTGCACAATTTATCTGCTCTCATACTTCTTTGAATAGAAATACATGATCCAGATTTAAAAAAAGAAATAAAGGACCAAGTTTTTTAAACCCTCAGTACCCACTGTTGGTGGTACAAAACTCTAAAAACAGCTCACCTATTAACAAATAATAAAAAAAAAAGTCTATTTTTTCACCAGTGTTCAGCTTCCTGTAGCTCCCATTCTAAAACTATTTTTGAGAGAACAAAAATATAGTTGATTTAACATGGACTTTATTTTGCAAACAGAAGCCCTTTTCAAATCTTCCTTAACATTAAAATAGAAGGTGTTCCCTAATAATGCACTTGATTTCAAGAAACTGACATAAAAATGAGTTTCTAAATTACACATCAACCATAAATGATAAGAAAAATAGAGCCTAGGTTTGTTTACCAAGCAGACTGAAATACTTAATACCTTAACGTGGTACATTATCACAAGATTTTTCTGCAATTACAGAAGTGACATTTACTGAATGGCAGCAATTCAGTAGTATTTTTGCCCTCTTAACAATATCCAGAACTCCTTGTAGTAGTTATTGTTCCCCACCATTATCATCTGACAGGAAAAAAACATGGTTGCACCAAAACACAGCTACCTAAACCATTTAATTCATAAAGGGGTTTGCTGCAGATATTCTATTGGAAAATGACATTATACCCTTTCTAAGGTTTTACTCAGGATTCTTTATACTTCAGAGTATTTTAACCATGGAACTCCTTCTAGTTTTCATTTAATCTACCTGAACATTCATATATGTACAAGCCAAAATAAAACAAAATATTCTGTGTCTTTTACTTTCTTTGCTCTATCAGACATGGGTACACATAGATATTTTCAGATATTTTACATCACAAAGCAAGGTCCAGACTCTTATTAACATTACGCAGAGTGGGCAGCCATGCACACATTTTTTCTGCCTTTTCATAACAGTTTGTACATTTATCAAGTCTTTGGATATAAATCAAAATGAAATCAGAATTCATATTGATTGCTATACAGTTTGAGTTATAATGAAAACTGAACCAAGAAAAATATTTCTGGTTGCCAATGCAGAACAAATGGTTGAGCAGAATGCTGACAGTTTGAGCAGAGCCATGGTGGCTGCAGGGAGGGTTTGTGCTCGCTGGGGTCTGCAGAGCAGCAGCGAGTCCCAGCCTTCCCTCGCTGCTCCATCCCATCTCCAGCTCACCCACGGCCAGCACCAGTCCCAAAAACCCTGGGGCCTCTGCTGGGCTTCTGCCTCCTCCCTGCACACCCCGTGGGGAGGCTCTCCAGACTTTTCTTTAGTGCAGAATTACAGTCTCAAACATGCAATTAAAAATTGGAAATACTCCAGATACCTCGGCTGATAACAGAGAAGCAAAAGGCCACCTTCCCAGAGCCCTGTGCTGGGAGTACCTCCCTGACATTTGACTGGTTCCAGCTTTAAACATCTTGACCCATGAAAACCCAGCTGGTCACAGCAAACCCATTTGACCCAAACCAGAACTGAACTGGTTCCAACACTGGGCAAATCCAACCAGAACTGAACAGGCAAAATGTCCGAGCTCACCTTCCTACATACAGGGGCAAAAGAACTCAAAAATAACAACACATCCCAATCCGCTGCAGGAGGGGTATCCATGGAAAAACATTTCAAGTGAAACTGTGAACTTCTGCGTCATTGTTCCCACTACTCCTGTACTATTTGAATAGTACCAAGAACAGACCTTGCAATGTGAAACATTAATGAACATTCATTTGAGCCACAGTTTTTTGTCTTTAGGACCTAAAAAGGGAAGTAACACAAATTTTCTCATCTGAGGGGGAAGCCTTACAGCAACTGAAACCAACCCATACACATTTGAACAGTCTCAGAAGCCCATCTTTATTCAGCATGCTAGCGACCTGCTGAAAGGATTCTACAAATATAGCCCCATTTTTCAAGCATGAAAAAGGCCTTTTATGTAAAATAACTACTCTAATTCAGTGCATTACTGCAGATGTGTTTAACTTTATTATAAAGCCATAGGTGCATTACTACTCTGTGCTCATCTGACACAAAAGTTCATGACTGATGAGTTTGAGAGTAAAGAAGTGAAAGGATCAAAAAAATTCTTCATACAGAAAAGAATACAAGGAAAGGAAAACCATATATTTCTTTCTGTGCTGAAATACTTACTTCATCATCAAAAGAAAAATTATTATAGTATTTCATGAGATACCACTGATATTAGATATTAGTACCTAGCGGGCTAGAAAAATAATTCACGGCTTCTTATATAGTTTCTATTGATCCCAATGTGTTTCAATTACATTTTTGCCTCAGTGAAATAGATTTAAACTAAGATTTAACCCCACATGTAAGAAATAACGAGAGAAGCACAAGATGGGCAAGAAACATCTGGTAACAACGGCAGCTCAGAAATGAAAAGTCCTGCTTGATATTTTATTGAATTATTCATTAAGATTTCAGTTGTTACATTTTTTTTAATGTACATTTCAGCAACATTTTCTACAAGAAACTCAGTGATAAAGAAGTGAAGTGTCTACTGACAGATATTTTTCCTTGAAGCTAGAGAAGCAAATATGTAAGCACATTTTGTGCTTCACCCTCACAGAACTAAATAAAAAATTAAACTTTTGGTACGTGAAATGAAAAAAAATACAAGCATATGCTACATTTTCTATGTATCAGTCCTTAACCACAGTTTGCTTTAAGTATCTCAACACCATTATAAAGGAAACCATGAGAAATCTGGGAGAGCTACAGAAAAGGAAAGCCAATAATAAGCCCAACTCCACAATTACTGGATATACACAAATTATATCAGAATGAAGAAATTGCATGCAAATGTTTAATGGGGTTTTGGGGGGGGTGGTTGGATTTTTTTTTAAAGAGGTCCCCAAAGGGATGAAGCATGATGGAAGAAATTCCTTTACACTCTGCAGGCAAAAACATAAACACCACATGTAACACGGCAACCTTTTTATACGGAGGCAAAAAATCCCTTTTAAAATATTTTAATGACTGAGCAGTTATTTAGCAAAGAATCTCAACATTACCATGATTAGCAATTTTAGCTTAATAGTTTATAATGACACTCTTAATAGAAATGCCAATATATTTTCATTTGAGTAGCCATACTCTGAAATCCTTGCTTTAGCAAATAAATGCTTCCCAAGCTGTGATTATCCTGAAGGGAATTTTGAGTTATCTGCATGCACTTACACAGAATGAATTATGAACACAGAGTGTGAATTGGTACACTCACACTATTCAAGGGTGTTTTTAGAAAAATTTAGCCCTAAATGTGCAAAAGTGTCTGTGTGCACATGAACAGGCAGGTCAAGGGCAGCACACAATCTTTAGATAAAGCAATTATAATGCTCTAAGGCACAGCTCAATTGAGGTTCCCCCAGTTAAGGAACTAATCCTTAGAACTTTCCCAATATGCATGAACATGAGAAAGATGAACTGCCTGTCCCAGAATATCACAATACAGCGTGGATAAAAACAGGGCATGAAGCAGGAGATGAACAAATAACAGAACTACAAAAAAACCTCAAAATGGTCACCAAAACATAAGGTCAATGTTTTGTACATTCAGTGGTACTGATATCATAAATAACATAGAAAAAGTCGAGAAATGAAAAATAAATGTTTGTTACCTCACAGTATTTTTTTTTTAATAAATCACTGAGCTATCTTACAAATTACCTAACAAGTTAATTTTCTTGACAAATGATATGATAATTTCAGTGAACTGATATTCCCAGATAAATTCTCTTTCAAGTTAGGTTGCTATAGATAGAGCAAAGGAAAGGTAAAACAGAATGGATGAGGCACAAAAAGAATCCAACAAAAAGTAAGGGGGAAAAGGAACAGAAATGGGAAAAAAAGTGAAAATAAAAGTTGCAAATAACAATTTCAAGAAAAAAAATTCCACAAACATGCAGAGGGTAGGGTAATTATTTTAGCTTCTGAGATCTTTTCTCTTTTCATGTACTTCTTGAGGGTTTCAAATTAACTTCTAAATGATTTTCCTTCATTAGAATCCTATTTTGAAGTTAAATAAATTCATAAGCACAACCAAATTTGAAACAGTTTCTGAACTCCTGAACTGTGGAGGGTTACTAATCTTTATCTATAAATGCTACCTGAAGTTATGCCCTTCTCTCTTGTCAGTTATGAAATCTTAAA
>VYZR01074747.1:5097-18804 GCA_013400675.1 Oxylabes madagascariensis | reverse complement strand
TAAAAAGTCCCTTTCCAGCTCTTCATTTTATCTGTCTATTTAATCTTTATTCTTTTCTAACCCTGTCTATAAGCATAAAGAAGTGGTAAAGTACAGATTCTCACTGTTGACTTCGGGCTATTTTCTTGTGACCATTAGGGATTTGTTTGTGTCAACATAGCTGGTGTACCAATGGCTACTGAGCAGTAACAAGCTTTACCTACTGCCACCTTAGGCTAGCTTTTGTATTGTTATATGCTGTCTGGCTTCCTGGTTTTGTGTTCCATTCTGTATCTGTTAATTGAAGAGATCATTTCCATGCCAGTAAAAAAAGAAAACCATTGTTTTTCTCATTTTTGGGTAATTGCTGAGACATTGTTTATACTTTCCTGCAGGTCTTCTCTTCTTTCTCATTGTATTTCGTTATTTGTCATGGCATATGCATCTCTATTTTAAACCAGACCTTCTATTCAGTGCCGTAATTAATATTCTGGACTGCCGAACCATATTTTGCTGCCATTTTGGCAACTGTTTGTACCTTATCAAGGCTATGTTAAAGTCTTCGATATCATCATTAGATTGTTGACCAAATTCTTCCCTCCCCTTCCTTTGTATTTGGCCTGTTGTGGAATGGCTCCATCTCAGGGCTCTGCAGAACAATGATTATATTTTCTTCTCTTTATATGCTGTCTCCTACTTCAATTTTTCACAATCACAATATAATGTTCTTTTGCTTTGCTGGTGGCTCCCAGCTCCCTCTCTCTGTTTCCTGATACTTCAGCTGCAGCCTATGTTTTGTCGCAGTGTTTGGCAGAAATTCAGAACTGAACACCTTAATTTTAAAGTGAATTTGAGCAAGATGGAAGTAAAACTAATTATCTCATGGCAAAAGATTGCAACAGCCCCTTCTGCAACCATGTAATTTAATAGTCCAGTGTTCCCTCTGCACTTAAGGTTTCAATATTGTTTTCAGATCAATGTTTTTAAAACAAAGACCAAGTAATGTATATATTCTGACAAGAGATGGACTTATCACTTAAAGAATCCTGCTGGAGAGAAACCATTTATATTCTGTTGCCAGAGTGATGATGTTTTAGTCATTGACAATGTTAATCCTGTATTGCTCAAAGAATGTGCTTGTGCTGATGTTAGGAGTATACTTAGTCCAAATGCTTCTTCACAGTTTATTAAATTATTTCAAATTGCTAAACCAAACTTTTTTTTTTGCTAGATTATTCAATGTTTTCTTTTTAAATTTAATTTTAATTTTGAAACTTATTGTTGATTTATTTCTTAAACTAATCAGAGACCTTTTTAGTGACCTTGCCAGTGCAGTTTTTCTCTCAAGGAGAGCAAGATATCGTATTTTTCCTCATGGAATTCCTCAGTCCTCAATGTTTTTCTTGATGATTTTGGCTGCAAGTCTATTACTACTTGTGTGAACTAGTATTTGACCCTCTGATATTAAAATTACAGTTGAAACCTTGCATCATTTATTGTGTTACAAGGAAATACTTGTGATATAACAGACTCAAAAATGCAAAGGAAAGAGTCAAATAGGAAAATATTGATTCTCCACTAGTTATTGCAGTACAATTTTTCCTTTAAAAAGTTCAAACTGCTGCTGAAGTCCTGCTTTTCTTGTCTCTGTATTTTCTGTCATCTTGTTCTGATGCTCCAAACACTTCTATGTGGGTTTGATTTAATTCTGATGAACAATTGCTTTGATCACAGTTGAGTTACTCAAATTGATGGGGTCTAATTGCATACAGGGCTTTATACTGTGTTTGCTTCAGAAAGAACCTGGGACATTTGCAAAGGTTGTGTTTCTCTCACCTCCCTCTTCTATTCCATCTTCTCTCTTCCTTTCAAGTACCTTTAGCTTAGATTCTTTACTTTTCCCCCTATTCCCTCATGGTCAAATAAACCTTTTGTTTGAAAGAGATGAATCCTTTATCTCTTTATTAGTCAGATTTTGAAATTTATCTGGGGACCTATTTTCTGCCCTACCAGATTAAGCAGTTTATGTTGCTTAAACAAGAAAACCTGTGCTGAAGTTATTAGTCCTTGAAAACTTATTAAGTAACAATTTTATATTATTTTGATGAAGAGGGAATAGAAAACACTGATGAGCTAAGTGAGCTTGTTGAAAAAATAAGAGAAGCTGACTAAATAATAATTCAATAGTGCTTGAAGAAAAAAAACTGCAGAAAGGGAGAGGAAGCAGCCTGAAAGATCCCCATATGTAGAGTCTGCTGTTTGTTTGCCTGCTTTTGTTACCATTCCCATTCATGTTCTTTGCCTGCCTTTATTTCCCATGTTTAAATGAATTGAAATTGTGAAGAGTATAATGACTGTATTGGCATTGCTTCTTATCAGCAAATAGACCCCTGAAGGTATTTAAATGTGATGTGTCCAGTTTCCACGACATATAAAGTATCTGGGTAAAACTGCTTTTTCAGATTTACAATTAAGAACGATAAAAATTCTCTTTTTCACATTAATGTGCAAAAAATAAAGTTTATTTGCTTTTCTATTTTGGATATTTTTCATGATAGTGTCTATGGGTTAGGGAATCAATCAAGTGAAAGACCTAAGTGCATCAGCAGTCAGAGACTATTATGGCTTCTTGAAAGGAGTCTGCACACCAGAGGCTGTCTGTCTCCAAGTAGGCTTCTGTCTCCAAGTAAGTGCACAGGGAGTCCTAAGCCATTGGTGGCATCGCCCTGAAGTCCTACCTGAACATGTCCGTGTCTCCCTAAAGCACAGCTCTCGCTGGTGTCCTGTTTCAGCGTTCAAGAAAATAACAAATTGTTTTCTCTGTTTCAGTTCTCAACTGCAGTACCTTGTCAATAGATATCTGACATTAGTATTTTAAAGAGATTTGCGGGTGTTGGGGGTATTATTTGCTTGTTTTTTTTGTTTTTAATTGATAGTGGTTTCACCTTATGTATTATTTATAGTGATTACTGAAGCCAGAGCCCTAAACTGAAGAGTCTCTTTACCCAGTCCTAGGGAAGGTCCTTGAACCTGGATTCTATGTGGATAGTGTTGTGTTCTGAAGCTCTGACTCTCCAGCCTGACACTGGGAGAAATACTTGCCCATCTGCATTTCCTATGCCTCATAACTAGACAGGTATCTTGGGGCTCTGGGAGAAGAATTACAGATATTACAGACAGTGAGAAAACCCAGGTAAAGAAAGAGAGAAAGAAATAGGGAGAAAGAAATAGGGAAAGAGGAAGATGGGAACACAGCATATTGCTGCACACTAACTCATGAAGAGTAATTATTAGTGCATGAATCAGTAATTGTCAGTGAATAGATGAGTAAGTCATACTTGTATGACTGAAGCAAAGGCCTGATCTCCTTCACTTGCTTATCAGTGCCCATGCAAAATCTTCACAGACCTGCCTGGCAGAAACAGAATATTCTGTCTATACCTATTGAAAACCAGTAGGATTCCTCCGGGCATTAGGATAAAAGAGGATGGAACATTGAGGAAGTTGAATTGTGCAACACTTCTCATGCGTGCTTAAAGAAATTTGTAGCATGAGCAACCCATACCAGAGGTAGGCTAAAGCCAAATATGAAGGAAGACCTCTGGCAGAAGCAGTTTATGCACCTCTATATCTGTTGCCTTTGGCCTTCAGAAAACAGCAAGAGAACATCATGTTGGGAAAAAAAGGGCTACTCAGTGTCCCAATCATTAAAGTCATTAGGTACACTGAAAAGTTCGTTGGTTTCAAAAGTACTAGTGTCTTGTTTAAAGTTAATATAATGCATATTTTTATGTATACAATATGTATTTTTATGTGCACTGTAAGATTGGGATCAGGTACTCACTCAATCTACCTTGAACACATATTCTATTTGGATTCTATTCAGCATTACTAAAATGAGTTAGCCCTAGAAGAAGTTGCTGTGTGCTCTAGTCAATGTCCTCACACTTACCTTCACTACGTACAAGAGCCTGACATCAGTTAAGGAAATATTTTTAAATTATAACCTGTAAGTCAACAGGGACATCACATTAGTCTGACCTAATGGAAGTTATTCCCTCTGGGAGAAAGTTGCAGACAATTCATTTCTATGTGTATTTGACTGCAGGCAACTTAATTTTAAGAAATGTCTTCCATATATATTGTCAACCACAAAAGGATATTGTTGCTTAGGTAAAAGATGATATATGTTTTTCCATTTCATACTTTAGTCTTTTGAAAAGAAAATTAAACAAGTGTGCTTATCCAGTTTTTATGGTTTTAGGCTACCTTTAGTAAGCTATCATTTACCAAAGCATACCTCAAGGTACTGTCAAAAACAGTACTAAAATTTTGCTCAAAGTGAAATACATTGCATATTGATAAATTTTGCTGTAGTGCTCTGATTGCTGAGAATTTACTATGATGGCATACATAAATGGGTTTGTTCTTGGAAGATACTGAGATGCCACTAATGCCTCTTTCTACACAGTATGGGGTGACCTTGCTCATTTTTTTCCTATAGAAACAACTGTTTGTTCCGTATGTGTGTCTTGTTTCCTTGGGAGAACTCATTCAGGACAAAAGTGAAAAGCAAAATTAATGCAGGTTAGTGCAATATGCAGTATAGAAAGCTGCTGAAATACTGCATGACAGACTCAGCTAAACCTTTTAGGTATGCTTTGCTCAGTCATGTATATCCCTTTGAGTTTTAGATTACCTTATTCATATGCTTTCTGATAGTTCTGCTTTTGCAAAATCCTTCTCATTCTCAGGGCTGAGACTCTGCTCTCATGAAGGTACCATCAGAGCAAGTTTCCTACTGTTTGTTTGCTTGTGGAATCAGCATCCCTAATTTTGACAGAGATCAAAAGGCTTCAGTCTCCTCTGCAATCCCAAAGGTTTTCGGATATATATTTTCTGTACCCAATGTTCTCTTAAGCTTATGATGTATTTAATTAATGTGTGTATTTTGACACCTCATGACCTATCTGCTACTTTCTCATTGGGTGCCTTCACAGAGCTTTGATTTCTGCTCTCTGGCCAGAACAGCTTCCTTACTGAGCAATACTTTGGGTTTAGAACTTTTTTTGTCTTGCTATTTTTCTTTTATAAAGGGTTGTGCCTACCTCCTGAGACTGCTATGCAGCACTTCAGAAAGTCACCGTAGAGTGTTAGGCCTTTTAATTTCCTTTGTTTTGACTGTACTATGTTCTGATCCTTTTTTTCTGTCCCCATGCCCTTAGAGACTCCTTCTGATTCGAAGTGCATCTATGCTAACTTTAGTGCATGGCTTTATTCCTAGAATTTGCATGCTTATTTGATCTTGTTGCCACTGGAACATCAGTGCAACAACTGGAATTGTTTGCAAGTTTTCTTTAACTTTCTGCACTTTCTAGTCAACTTGCTCCTACTCACACAAGTAAATTGAAGGATATGCAGAAGTGTGTGGATTGTTTTTTTAGTCTGAAGGACTAAAGCTTTCAAAATTAATTCTCTTTGTTTCCTGAATATTCCCTATTGTGATGCTGATTACTTGCTGCTGAAGCCACTTGTTTTTACTATTTCATGCTAGCTTGCCTCTGATTCCTTTGACATTACCTGTTTACAAAGATCCTGTGGCTGCTAATTAGAGGATTTTGAGAGGCTCCTATCCCTGTAGTTTAACTCTGGCCCAAACTTCTTAGAACTTCTATCTGTTGAGAGAAAATGTATGAAAGCTAACTCAATAAATTCATTTCCATTTTATCAAAGTTTGAGGGCAGGAATTTTGTTTGGTGATCTGCTTCATGAAGGGAGAAGTTTAAACACAGAAAAACATTTGAAAAACATTTTTCCTTTATAAGCTTTGGAGACTATAATAAAAAACAGCAGGAAGGAAAAGAACCCAACAGTGCAAAACCAGTAAAAATATGTGTCCTTTCATATTGCAGTACAATTTGTTTTTACTGGTCATCAATCTTAGTGATCACTTAAGTTAGAAAAAGCAAAATGCTTTGCAAAAACCACTGTCTACATGTACTGATGGTTTGACCTTCATTTAAATATGGTTTTGATTTGTAAAGGGGAGTTTAAAAGAGACATTTTTTCTTCAGAGTCTGTACCAAATAAGGTCAAGATCCTGCACCTTTCACAGTGTTAATTTAACCATGGAAAACGTAATTATGGTCAGTTGCATCCTCACTGAAGCTAAAATGTTTAGTAGAAATTTTTTGTCTATACATTTTGCCTGTTTTTATCAGTGTCAGAAGCTCAAAGTTTAATCTTGCATAATAGAGTGTCCACCTTCTTTCTAAAATGACTGCTTTACTATGTTACTGTTCCTCTGATCTTACTGCTCTTAAGTGTTAGGAAAAGAAATTACCTGACTGGTCCCTGGAATAGCTTAATAATTCAGATACTTTTTCATAGTGCCTTTGAAATGTTTACCAGCAGGATGCCTATTGAGAATCTTTATTTTCCCTTCTTGGCAGTTTTCTAACTACCCTCTTATAAAAATAAAACATATGCATATAGTAAACAGTCTGGCAAGCTAATACAGCCACAACTAGGCAATATAGAGTATTAATAAATTTTTTCAGATCAGCCACATATTCTTCACACTGTATCTCAGCTGCTTCTGGAAGCTGACATGTAATGTTCCCTCCTCTTCCCCACAGCAACTATTTATGTAAAGCAATTACTAATTTGAACTTCAATATATTTAAGATATGTGTCTCCGTTAGGATGTGTATTACATTGCCGGACATAGTATATTGAGAGGAATTAACTCATTTTTATGAAAGAACATTATTGATTGAAAGAATCAATCTTAACTTTGAATCAAATCCAGACAAAACATTCTTAAGGTTCAGAAAAGTTTATTCTTGACTATTTAATCTGCCTCAGTACTTTGAGGATGGAAAGCAAAAGAAAAAAAGTACATACAGGTAAAGAATTTCTCCAAAGGTATGCTTTTAATAATCCTTCCTTAGTGATCCAATTTGGAAAGCTTAAGAAATGACGAAAAAACAGTATAAATGCTGACTCTAAAATGGAGAATGAATCCAATGGCTTTTGGATATCTATCCTTCATCAGTATCAGTGACAAAGATTCAAGTACTGAATTAATATATGTCAGGTTTAAAGAGAAATCAGATACTGTTTGTTTTGTTCAAATAATACTTGGCTGTATCTGATGGTTCTATATACCCTTAAAAGTATTTAGTTGTTTTTTTTTTTTTTTAATTCTCAATGTTCATGAAATGACTGGCTTAACTCTTTCTATACCAAGTGATCTTTATCTGGGGTAATTTATATTCCTGTGCTATTATGTATAAATAACATTTTATTCTGAGCACAAACATGTCAGTCACAATTTAAAAATATGTGGAATTAATTATGCAGTGGAAAGTAGTTAATACTAGTCTGATTATTTTTTACCTAGTCTTTATCAGAGTTGATTTTGTGTGGAAGGGATAGAAGTTCATTTTCCTGTTATTTGGCATTGATAAGCATTTAGAATTAGCAAGGATGTCTTCAGGTTGAATGACAAATTTTATCCATGATTTTAGCTACCATAATGGTGGATGTAAGACAATAATGTATATTATCTAGCTCTTCTAATAAATAAAGGACATCAACAATGGATTCTTGAGATTTGTATTGAATTTTGAAAGATACATTAAAATCTCTCAGTCGATGGGCTTCAATTACGTGCAACTGATATATAGTTTGAAAGACAGGATAAGAGTTGGCAGCACTAGCAACACAGTACCTCAGTCTCTCTACTTATGAGATCTTTTTTTCTCTCACATCATGTAGAGAGTTATTTCCAACTGAGTAACTATTAAAATGTTCCTTCTGAAAAACAAAGTAGCTAACTATAAGCCGTAATTTTTAAATTATAATTTGGGGAAGATATTTTCATGTTTCCCTTAAGTAATCAATGAAATCATAAATTTTCTTTTGTGGAGTCAGATGTTATTTTAAAGTAGTTGTGTTTCCATTACTTATAAAAATGGCACTGTAGCTGTTGAACTATGTGCATATTCTTCACTATTGCAATGACCTATTAAAAGCTGAATGTAGAATGATCTGTGAGCAGAGAGAAACTGGAGATCAGAGAGGCATATATGATGTATCATAATGATAGGGTAGAAAAAAAAGATGAGCAAGCAGTCTTAAAAATGTCACTATTCTGTAGTGACAGCCATTTCCCTCTTTGGTCTGGAAACAGAAGGTTTTGGTCAACTCCTGTCGACAGTGACTCCTCCTGAGGTTGATCAAAATGTCTAAAACTTCATCTTGTTCCTTTATGTTAATATTTATAATGTGCAGCAGAGAGAAAAAAATCCCCAGAAGACATAAGGAAACCAATGCAAATCTCAGCTGCTGACTTTCTGCAGCTGCTTCAGGCTGACATTTCCTAATAAAACTTGTCTAGGTTGAGGAAAATACAAAACGCAAATAGCATGACTGTCAGAAGAAAATAATAATTGTAAAATCAGCTTGGTTTTACTAATCTGTCTGTAATTGTTCTTCATAGCAGGAGTAATGAATTTTTAACCTGGAAATAACTTAAGTATAGTAATTCACAGCATCATTACAGGATATTTATAGACAGGATGCAGTTTTATGTCTACAACAAGTTCCATACTTATGAATTTTAATTCTGTGCTGGATATAATTCATTCTTTCATTATCCAGCTGTGAGAACAGTGCGGAGAATATAGGGTAACTGTAACGCTTCTACAGTGTTACTTACACAAGATGGAAAATTTGTGGTAAATAAGAAATTAGTGACATTCTGAAGGCTTGCAGAAGAAACAAAATGATCAATTTCTTCATACAACTGAAGAGCATCTGTGGAGTGAGGTGGAGGGCAAGTGTAAGTGTTCCACTTAAAATAGCAGCTGGTTTCACATCACTAACTGACAAATCTGAAATGGTGATTCACTGGCTACAAAACTTTGGCTTTCTAAACCTACTATTAACCTTCTGCAGAGGGCAATTGAGGAAAGAAAAGAAACACAGGCAGAAACAATTCAAGTGCTAGCAGCAGCACCATCTTCAGAACAAATCAGAAAGCTGTACATCAGCTCAAGTCACTGCTCACCAGACCATAAAGGCATTGCCTCTTGCTCCTCTTAATTATGGTGCTGCAGCATTTATTCATGGGCATAAACTGAGATTTGTATCCATTTGGGAATATGACATCTCACTAGTTGATTATAGCGGTACAATTGCTATTTTTCTACACAAGGAAAATGTGACATGTCAAACTGAAAACCTATTCTTGATAAAATGCTAGCAAGGCTCTTGTCATTCAGATTTTAAAATATATGTTAGGTCTGTTTCTGCCCAAGAGTCAATGCATTTAAGAGCAGACTGTGGTTCCCAGGTAAGATTTTTATTTTATAAAATAACTCCATGCAATGAAATACAGACAGTAGCAACTGAAATACAGAGCTCATATAGTCTTAAAGAAGAATTTGTCAGAAAACATGGATCTTACAAAAATCATCATTATCCATTTATTACTTCAGCTGCACCTCTGAGATCCTTCTGCTCCAGTATTCTTGCTGGTCACTTCAAAGAAACAAAGCCTCTGATAAAATTACAGAGCAACTATTGCCTTTCAAAAGTTTAATAAACCTTTATGGATTTTTAGGAGATACCGAGCTGATTGACAGGGTCATGTTACTCATCTTGCTGAATGATTCAGAAGTCCGGCTATTTCACCCAGAGGAAAACTGCAGGGTTTTATGAAGTAGTATTGAGCTATATCAGGTTCCATATCACTAATAAAAACTTCACATTAGTCAAAGTCAAACAGATTTTTTGTCCAGGAAACCTTATACCAGATATTTTCTTGAAATGACCTCCAGGAATGAGAGTTACCTTCAGATTAAAACATCTGCATTTATTTGTCTGCAATGCAGGGGTCTACATACAGGTGTGGTAATGGTATGGGTTCCCTTGGGAGTCACTGAAGACCCCATCAGCATGGGCAGGGTTGGGCAGCCAGGCCCGTTTCACCATCCCAGGTGGGAGAAGAGCAGCCAGGGACACCAGACAGCACTAGCCCCAGATATTGGACATGGGGATGAGGCTGGGCAGAGGCTGGGCCCAGCTTAGCACGGCTCATAGCCCGTGACTGGGCAGGGCTGGGCTGTGGGAAGCTGGAGACCAGCCCCACTGTGGCATCCTGGGGGCTGATGGCACCGAGGGACTGGTGTGGGGTTCTGTGCTGTGGGCAGGATGAGGGGGAGATCTCTGGAAAGCTGGGCAGACATACTTAGGATCCTGGACTGTTTCAAACTTATGAGCACTTAAACTGCATTTTGGTTTTTGCAGCTCAGCTCAAAGCAGTCACAAAGACAGATGCAGAATTACTAACTCAATAATCATTCACATTACCTTTACTAAAGGGAGAATGGACATGTGAGCTACCTGCACAGATTCAAGGCAACCTTCTTTTAGTAGAAAAATTTTAGGTGCTTTCACCACTTTCTTTTCTGTTTTTCCAGCTCTCTTCACTTTCCCTGCTGACAGAAAACACCAGCAAAAAATGGCAGAACAGAGTTTTCCTGATGATGAGGAATCCTGTCATAGGGGTAAGGGAGTTGATGCTTGTGGCAGGGACTGGGGCTGTCTCTGGGATCTGCAAGGTTTCCCTGCCCTCAGTGACGAGCACCCCCAGTGAGACCAGCCATGCAGAAAGAGGTTTTGAAACGGAGAAGAGAGAGAGAACTTCCTCCCTATCACAGGTCACCAAAAGCTCAGCGACCCTCCAGAGTATTTAATATTATTATAATACTTGGCGGTATTATGGTAATCACCAGCTTAATAAATATTTCTGATAAATAAAATTTTCTTTTTTCCTGTTATTTGTTTCACTCTTTTCTTCACTAAAGAGGCAAGAATGACTCTTCATTCTGCTTCCATCTAAGAAAAAATGTTAAGACAAAAATAATTATTGATCCAGCTCTAACAATTGCCAACAGAATAGCTTGTTCCTGAGTTGTGAACAATAGCCAAGAAAACATTGAAGTTTTTTGGGAGTGAGCACGCATTTTATATTTGGCCTGGCTGAAGCTATTTTTCCTGTACTTTGAGGTTCAAATTGAAGAAATGGAAATTGGAGACTGAATCCTCAAAATATATTTATCGACTTCACTTTGTAGTAAAGCAGGAGATGGGAATAACTATTTTTCTGTCTCTTTTCCTTAGGGAAGCTCATAAGTCTTTCTTTTCTTTTCTCTTTGTTTTCCTTTCCTTTTTTTCCCACCTCACAAAAGAGAGTGCAGCTTTCCCAGAATTTTAGCCATCAGAGTCAGTAAATTGAATATAACTATGTTAACCTGAAGTGGGATGATGAAATTATGAGTAGAGAAATAATTCCAGTATAATATGATGTGATTCAATCCAGTTTTTACATTCTGTATGAGGAGATAACTGGATGACTATTCCCAAGGCCGAATACTGCTTCTCCCAGCCTTCCCTCCCACACCTCAGCCCTTGGAGGCCCTTTAGCAGTCTCATCGAATCATAGAACCATAGAATGATTTGGGTTAGAAGGGACATTTACAGGTCAGCTAGTCCAACATCCCCTGCAATGAGCAGGGACATCTTCAACTAGATCACATTGCTCAAAGCTTCATCCAACCTGACCTTGAATATTTCCAGGGATGGGACATCCATCACCTCCCAGTGGACAACCTGTTCTGGTGTTTCACTATCCTTATAACCACTTGTCCTTTTACAACAGGTTCTGCAAAAATGTCTGTCCCCACCTTTCTTATAACCCTCCTCTAAGGCTGCAATATGATCTCCCCAGAGCCTTCTCATATCCAGACTGAACATCTCCATCTCTCTCAGACTCCTTCCATAGAGGAGCGTGTTCCAGTCCTCTGTTTATCATCACGACCCTCCTCTGGACCCATTCCAGCGTGTTCCATGTCTTTATTGTGCTGAGAACTCTGGAGATGGATGCAAAACTCCAGTTGAGGTCTCATAACGCAAGAGCCCAGGGGTAGAAAGAATCACTTTCTTTGTCTACTGGTCACACTGCTTTTGATGCAGCCTAGGATGTTGCTGACCTTCTGGGCTGTGAATGCACACTCTTGGCTCACCTACGAGTACCCCAGGCCCTTCTTCACAGGGCTGTTCTCGATCTGTTCATCCTCCAGATTGTGCTGATACTGGGCATTTCCTTGACATAAATGCTGAACCTTGCACCTTGGACCTGATGTAGTTCCCATGGGCCCACTTTTGAGCTTGTCCAGACCCTTCTGTAGGGCATCAAGTCCCTCAGGTGTGTCAGCTGCACCACTCAGCTTGGTGTTGTCTGTAAACTTGCTGAGGCTGCATTGGGTCCCACTGTCCATGGCATTGATAAAGATATTAAACAGTACTTACCCCCACATGGACCCATGATGGGTACCACTTGTCACTGATGCCCATCTGGACTTGAGTTATTGACCACTACCTTCTGGATGCAACAGTCCAACCAATTTCTCCTTCACCAAAGGGTCAGTCCTTTAAATCTCTATTTCTTCAACTTAGAGAAAAGTATCCTGGGGGGACCATGTCAAAGGACTTCCTCTTTTTATCTTTCCCAAGAGTCCCACAAATGGATTAAGACTAGTAAGCTAAAAATTGATTACACAGGTTTCCCAGAAATATCTTTCCAGGCAGCTGCTCATGATTTTTTACCCAAGAAGTTTATTGCTGGCAGCAGACTACCTTTCAGTGGAGTTCTTTAACCATTATTTCAACGGCCTTTTGAATATACTCTTAGCAGCTGTAAAAGTCAAGATGTCATGAGTCTGCCTATACCACTGTTTCATATCATCTTCTCTGAAGATTTCTGGTAATTCTGCAGTAATTTTCAAGTCTTAGTTATGGAAATTTTGCCAGTACTTCTGTTGTTGAAAACAACTGAAAATGGCCTTATTTGAAAATGCATTAATTTCTATTTTAAAGTGATTAGGTTTTCTAAACATGAAACCTTTGGAAAAGCATTCAGAAAATGAAGAAACATATGTAAGATTAAGTTCAGATTACTGAAATGTAACAAGACTTATCTTCACTGCACTCCTCTTGACTCCTTCCACAACATCTACCCCTTTCTTAGATGTGCTTTCCTGAGCTGCAGTAGAGGGCTGGACTACAGGAGCTCATCAGTGTGACTTGCTGTCTCTGATGTCTTACATGTGACCTTTCTCTCGGAACTTTTTAGATTAAGTATTACATTGTAAATCCAGTTTAAAATGTGAATAAACTTGTAATAAATCAGTCCTCTGCAGCCTTCCTCTCTCCATTCTCATGTCTCTCCTGTGAACTGAAAACCAATCTGCCAGAAGAGGTTTACACCTACATTGTGTCTTTGATATGGTTTGCAGAATAGCTATACCAATGCTTTTTCTTTGCAAAAGGGAGGAGGTGTGGCAGTAGAAAAACAAGTGGCATGTCTGATTCATGTCAGATTAAAATATATATTGAATTACTTTCAGCCTCCTATTATACCCTGAACCCATCATTAGCATTTTTCTGCCTTTTTTGTTCCTCTTTAGTTTTATTTTGTCTTACTTATTTCAGATGGTTTTGTAAATTGAGCAAAAAATATTTTGAAACTAGTTGCTTTTCCTAAAGTGTTTCCTCTCATCCAGCTTGATCTTAGTGCAATTATTTGTGTATGCTCTCTACTCCAGCATTCAAGCTATTAGTGAAAGCCCAGAACAAACCTATAAAAGAATTTGATAG
>VYZR01074746.1:35684-53597 GCA_013400675.1 Oxylabes madagascariensis | reverse complement strand
TTGTTGGAGTGGGGAGGAAGGATTTCTTTAAGCAATGACTTTTTGTTTGTTTTTATAACTTGCTGGTTGTCACTTCCTAAACTGCTTTTTCAAAAACTTCCCTTTAGTTCATGGTCCAACTGGGTGATCCCAGGAATAGCAGCGATTATTGTCGCCCTGATGTATCGTTCCTACATGTCAGAGTAAGCATCTTACTGAGAATTTATGCAAGAAGAGGATACATTCTCTGGGAGAAAATATAAGCAATCCTAACCCAATGTGTTCCTGGACAAAAGCCTGATGTCTGAAGAAAAATTCAAGTTTTTCAGAAAATGAAACAATTCTTTTTCTGCTGTGCACTTTTCTTAACGTTGCCTTCTTATATGCTGCTGTGACGTGATAAAAAGGCACCATTTCTCTTCTTGTATAACACTTTTATTCTCTACTGAATTATTTGATAACTGTGTTGGTTTCTGTGGTAGAATATTATTTTGTATGTAACACTGATTCTGGTTATTTCTCTTTAATCTATAATAGGGTCATTAGGACTCTCTTTATGTATACGTTTTACAGCTTTAAAAGACTACCAAAACTGTGTACATGTACACAACTTAACTTAAAAAAATCATGTTGTCTTTTTAAATGTAGTATGAATGAAATGCAAGTTAAATATGAGTAAAACTGAGTGGAGTTATAGGTGCCTGGAAGTGGGTTGGGCCCTACCAATCAGCTATAATGAGGTGGTGTTTTTTCCATTTTTCTGACAACTGCCCTTATAGTTGTAGGTATTTCTTCTAGCAAACTGTTCTGTTTGTCTCCCCTTGAAAAATTCAGGTGAAATATGAAACTCAATGTTTGGCCCAATTATGTCTGTCTTATTTTTTGTGAAAAATAGCTCTTTTTTTTCAAAAAAGGCAGAAAAAAAGCAACTGCTACTAAACAGTACTGTTCCTGCCAAACACTCAGGTGACTGTAGAATTTCTTCTGGAACTCTTAGCCTTTGATAAAATCTTCAACTTTGTCAAGTATATTGTGAGGGGAAAACTGATAAATGAAATCTATTTCTGACTCTTCTGTGATGTGCTATGGTGCTTTACTATGAAGACGCGACTGTTCTCACTGCTAAGTACAAGATAACTACAGGTTTGCATTTTGTGGTGAACATTTTTTAGTCATATGTAAACAATCATGAATAAAAGTTTAATTGCTTACACCTGCTGGCTCAAACACCTTCATTTCCAAAGGGATGTCCTATTGGGGCACTTCTCAGAAGTACACTTACAGTAGCTCCCATCAACTTCATGTCAAGCACTTTTGTCCTGTTTTTGCCATGGCTTTCCCTCAATACGGTGAAACAGAGTTTAAAACTTCAAGCTTTATTGATATTTTTACAGACAACCTTTAAAAAGAATATAGTAACTCAGAGTTGGTATTTAGAGTCACAAATCAAGTTTCATTTTTAAAACAACACTTGAGTCCATAAATCTGGGCAAGGCAAAAAACCAACTAGGGCAACTTTAGAAAGCTTAGCTTCCTCCCTCTGAGAATTTTAGACAGATAAGTATGTCCACATCAGCAGATAAAGCAATACAATTAAGGTGGATCTGTAATGTGAAACACTTGTGAAATGTTTTTTTCCCATGCTGTGTATGTTGGAGTTTTAATATGATGTAGCTCTGTTTTGGTCCTGTATACTGGATCTTCATGCAATTCCATGGAGTAACTATGGAAGTTCAGTCCCATCTAAAAGTATTCAAGTTGGCATGTGCAGGGAGTTTCCACAATGTGAACCAGGAGCATGGTGAGTACAGATAAGTAGGCAGTTTTTCAACAACTGATACAAATAAAAATGCTAATGTGGATGTGCACTCCCCTCCACTGGTGTGGATACAAGTTGTTCCTCAGAGATATATATTCCTTTTGGTTTTTAAATGTAAACTGATTTTGTAAATGGAGATACATCTAAACTAGAAAAATGATCAGGCTTATTTTCCTTTTTAATACTTTTAAGGTTAGTGTTGCTTTCCTTAGAGGTGTCATACAGAACTTTTTATGTGACTTTTGCTTTTGAGTATGAATAGGAGAAGAGAAAACATATGGGTGTGGTTGAGGAATGAATGACTGTGCTATTGTAAAAGCAAGTGAATTAAGGGTAGTCAATGTTTTTACAGTCTGACAGCAAAAAGAAAAGAATTGACAGTCTGCTTTCTTCTCAAAACAAAATCCTTTGTCCACAGATCCAATCTGAAAGTATTTGCTCTAATTGTCTGATAATAAATACTAATTTTTATTTAAAGAGGCTGGCTATAGTGGTTGATGCTTTAAATCAGTTGTCATCTTTTATTCTCTACTTGTACAACCCTGTAATGTTTACACTGCCTTTAATTATTTGGGCATAGCATTTTTGGCCTTTATTTGCCTGTCTTCTGTTCACAAGAATGCACAGAGATGGGGAGGCCCCCTTAAATGAAGATGGCCTTGGCTGCTTCTTGGTGTCCGTGGAGTAAAGCCAGCACAACTTGTTCACTTGTTCCCTCAGAGATGACAAGGAAAACGTAGTGTGCTGTTCTTTTCTCCGGCTTCCTTGCTCTGCCACGCTGGTCCGATGCCTTTCCCTAGTCATCATGCTGCAGTCAGGATTTTGCAGAATGCTAAAGAGAAGCTGGCAAGGGGGTGAAAGTTAGACAAATGGAATCTGATCACAAATTTTCTTCAGAGATGAAAAAAAAATATAAAGGTGCTATTTTTATTTTCTGTATGTTTGACTACTGAAGGTAAAACAGTGTTTATAAATTCATGGACATTTGAAGCAAAACTGTTCCTATGTTTTCTGCAAGGCTGGCAGTGACTTACCTGAAACTCAGTGGGAATGAATGAGCTATATCAATGTGCACAAAACATAGAGAACATTAATTGTATTGCAGCATTTTCTCCTGAATATAGAAAAGGATTTCAGAATTGCCATAGAAGGAATAAGAAGCAGGAGGAATCTCATGCTCCTCTATGCTTAGCTCTAATGCCTGTCCACATCTATGGCGAAGCTAGTAACTGATGGATGACATATTTGAATTCCACTTTACTTTCATACTTCATTACATTTCTTCCTGTGATTTATTCATTATGTGTTGAAATATTTTAAGTAGGTGGGCAGACAAGCACATGAATTAATGAGAAAATGTTGGAACGTTGGATCGGTAGATGATTAATGCTGGATTTTCTGTTCTTTCTGAAAACTAGTTAGACTTGTTCTTAGTCTTCTTACATATAGGAGTGTGCATAAAGCAATCCTTGACATTTTCTTTGCAAGTTTTTTTAAAGCGAGGACGTAAAATGTGGCTTTCTAAAAGTGGGAACATGCAATGGTCCATATTGATGCTGCTAAAACAAAGCTCAGAAGAGCCATAATTGAACTGTAGTCTCATGTGTAAGGGAATAGATTTTTACTTTTATCCTGTGTATAACTCCTGTGCCTGTACTTAAACAGTTTGCTGTTGTTGTAGGACACGAAAAAAGATGAGAGACTCCATATATTTCAGAAGGCATAGAGAACTTTTATTGTCAAATTCTTACTACCTTTTATAAGGTGTTCTGATACAAACTTAGTATCATTGATGAATAGGAACAACACCTCTCTAATCCCATTGGTTAAACTAGAGAAAGAGAACTAGATAGGCAAAAACACCACCTGGAGAGATTGTTTTGGGAAAAAGTAGTTGTTTGCCAAGATTGTTTTGAGAAGAAGCTCTATTGAGAAATTTTCCCTTGGGAAAAGATTAGCAGCTGCTAGCAGGCTAAAAATCTTTCAGACTCAGAAATATCAGGCCCACAGTTTGCTGCACTGTATTGGTTTGGCATGAATTGTAAAAAAAACTGATTAGTGATCTTCTTTAAACTTGACAGGTATGTTAGCCAATGGGATACAAGTGCACACCTCTGGGACACAAGGTTTAAATTCAGGGGATTTTGGGAGGCTCTCTCTCTTCCACTGCTGGCCTGGCATGAGGTGACATCGTTTGGGCAGCAGTGGGGCCCGGCTTGGGCCCCGCTGCCCCCACCCCGGGCGGCCGGGACGGGGCGGCCCTGGCGGGGCTGGGCTGGGCCCCCGAGCCAGAGACTGCCGGCAGGGACGGGGCGATCCCGGCAGGGACGGGGCGATCACGGCAGGGACGGGGCAATCACAGCTTTTTACGTACAGCTGATCCTTGGGATTGCTCCTGCTGCTACCGGCCAGGCTGGGGTGAGATGTCCCTTCCCCTTTCCCGGGCCCCGGGGAGCATCTCCGTGTTCGAGCCACCCCGAGATGAGACCCAGGGGTGGATGGTGAAAGCCTCCATCCATAACCACTGTGACCCTCGCTGCTGCTTCCTGAGCTTTTCTCCACTGTCGTGGCTCTGAGGTTTTTAAAGCTGCTGCCCGGCAGAGACCACATGATCTACCACAGGCCCGGGCAAGAAATGCTAACTCTTTCCTGACACGGACTGAGAATTTTAAAACTCTAACTCTTCTCAAAGAGAGAGGAAAGGCCAAATTAGAGGTATGTAAAGGGACCATATGAAGATATGAACGTCAGTAAAAGAAGAATGACTTCTTAAGTGGAAGAGATGACAAGCTGCCTTACGTCTAGGCTGAAAATCTTCTTTGATTTGTGGTAGCAAACTTTAATATGAATATGCTGGAGTATTCCTTTAGATCGTGGACTGTGAATTAGGGAGATGATAGGGTGGATCAAGCAAAGGTATCTGATTTACTGAGTGAATATTGAATTAAAAACTGTAATCTGGTGATCCTATGAGATGTTTAAACAGAGTGAGGTGAGAAGAAGCCTCAGCAGCAAAGGAGAAGTGAGAAGATAGCTGTTTTCTTAAGAAATCCTTTGTTTGTTGATCTGTGCATCTTTAAAAGGTGAAACCCCAGTGTAAATCCACGGCCCATATGTAGTCATGGGAAAGGCTATGTGATTAGGAGGGCCACAATTGCAAGTTCCCGGGCAGGCTGCTTTTGTGAGAACTAGAAATCACAAACAGACTGTGTCTCTTGTAGAATGTTACCATGAAGATAGGAGAAACATTTCTCTCTCAGAGGCTACATGAAAGACTATTTTATAGGTGATACTGACCTAGAGTTCTGAGTTCTGTCTCTTTACATTGTAGGAAAGTAAACTGTTGATAGGGAGGAGAGGAGTTTGAAAAGTTTCAATTTTTGTTCTCTTTTTAGTGTGCGTTAATAAATCTAACTTTTTTTTGTTTTATCTTTAAGTTAAGCCTGTTTTGCCTTCCTTCTAATCCACAGTAGAAAATATTTAGACCACTACACTAAATTTAGCAAACAAAATTTAGTAAACATTAAACCGTTACATGCGCTTAGGCAGACACAGCATAAGTACTGCCCATGGCTGTCAGTTCTGCTCACTGAAAGTAGCACTGCCAGGCAAGAAGAGTTATGTACAGGAAAACCTCAGGGAAGGTTTTTTGGTGTTTCTGTACAGAATGCCAGAGAACTCGTGCAGACCTCCAGAGTCCAGGAACTGTACGCAGTAGCACAACTACCACAAAAATTTTCACTTGTGGATAAACCTGATTGATCCTATTGCAGGGTGAGAGCACTGCACTGTCTCTATTTAGGTCTTGGATAAATACAGCCATGCATTGTTTGAAATTAATAGGGCTTTTACCTGCCAGCAGTGGGGAATGTGTTCTGGAAACTGCTTCAAGGTTTAGGAGGGCATGAATAGAGACAAAAAGGTAAGCCAAGCAAGGGGTGTGCTTTCCTAAATGACTTTTTTTCAAAAAGGAAATGTCATTCTCCTGTCACAGATTTCTGAAGGCAGTTGATGCTTTAAGTGTCACTCATCTTAATGTGGGTTGCAGAGATATCCATAAAAGGTGTGTTTTCTGCATAGGTGCTTGAGGGTAGACGTGAAAGTAGAGTCTAACTTGCTGCTTTAGAAGCCGTAGAAGCAGGGTTGTGGGCTGGTCCCTGGAAACCAAAAAATGTATTTTTTCATTTGTAAACTGAGTGGATTCACAACTTGTATTTATTCAGATCAATTTTCAGAGTAGTGTTAGGGTTGATAACATTCTCTTTATCAGTCTGAGGAGGACAAGCAATTTAAAAACACTCAAGGGAATTTTGTAGTTGAGCAGTCACAGCTTCCAGGGTCAGAATGAGAAAACCTTGTTTTATTTTTAAGTGGTTCTATAGAACTACTCTTTGACCCTATGGAGGTGACAAAGACATTTGAGAATGCAGATTATTATATATTTTGTTATGGTGAGATCTTCAGGCATGAGGATATGGATGAACAAGTTACTAGAATACAAGCTGAGGTGTGCAGACTTAGAGCTAACTCACTGCTCTCAGGGAGCTCCTGGTGGTGAGCTGCTCTTAGTCTTGGTTGCATGCAAGATAATTTATTGCACGTTTGCTGAAGGCAAGATAATCACAGGCTTGAGAAGCTCAGCATCTATTGAATGTGCCAGCCTGAGCAGACAAGATTATCCTGCCTCAAGGTCCCAGGAGTGTATTGATGTGGGATTGTGTCTCAGATCACATATAACATACATCTACAGGATCAGACTCTTCAAAACAAATGATGCTTTTTACTATAGTAAATTGGTGTCTTCAAATAAATGTCAGCAGGTGAGGAAGAGCAGGAACAGTGGCTGAAGAAAAGAGAAACAGCCTGTGAAATAAGGACTGTTGTCCACGATTTTCTTTCCGAGCTCTGTGCCCTAACTGCTAAGTGCAGAGGTTTTTACTCTCTCCTCTCTGCAATGAATTGTTTCTACTGGAATGGATGAACTGATTGAATATTTATCCTGGTTCTTGGACAAAGTTTTACAGCCTGGACAGGCTCTGGCCTAGTTTAGAGTGAGTGTGGGTAAGTCTGCATCATTCCTGTAGGTGCAACCTCACTGGTTTCTGCTGGGTCTCACTTCTGGTTTGCCTGAAGCATGAGAATGCAGCTTCAGACTTGTCACACACTTTCATGTGGGAACCTTTCAGTTTGTTCTTGATGTCATCACAAGCTCATTATGAATCCCTTAAAAATAGACGGCCTTCCTACTTTCAACTGCTGTTATTCAGTTAAAAAAAATAACAAAGCAGCGTAGNTCTCTCCTCTCTGCAATGAATTGTTTCTACTGGAATGGATGAACTGATTGAATATTTATCCTGGTTCTTGGACAAAGTTTTACAGCCTGGGCAGGCTCTGGCCTAGTTTAGAGTGAGTGTGGGTAAGTCTGCATCATTCCTGTAGGTGCAACCTCACTGGTTTCTGCTGGGTCTCACTTCTGGTTTGCCTGAAGCATGAGAATGCAGCTTCAGACTTGTCACACACTTTCATGTGGGAACCTTTCAGTTTGTTCTTGATGTCATCACAAGCTCATTATGAATCCCTTAAAAATAGACGGCCTTCCTACTTTCAACTGCTGTTATTCAGTTAAAAAAAATAACAAAGCAGCGTAGGGGTTAAAAAAACAAGTCGCCAAACTACATTCCTTTTGTACTTTAAAAATCCACGTATTTTAAATGCATTGCTGCAGGGACTTCGCTCCATGTGTAAAAGAAAACCCTGGGCAAACAGATTCTGATTTTGTTTGGAGTGCTGAGGAGTTCTAGTAACACTGTTGAAAAGCGTGTCAGTAATGCAGCTTGCAAGCAAACAGATGAGTGTAAATTCCCTCATTAATACAAATTTGTACATCTATTGGATTTTTCTTTTGTTTACTAAGTAAACTACCAGCACAATTAAAAATCAGAAGTATGGAATGAATTAAGACAACAAACTTTGTCTTGAAACTAAGCACAGAGTGAGCCCCGGAGTGTGAGCGCTGTGAGGCAGTGCAGCTGTGTGCTGAGCTGTGCAGTGTTATTGAAAAGCGAGCCAGGGGACTACGTGTCAGCATGCTATTTCTTCTGGCACACAGCACTCTGGTAATTCTGTCTTCTGGGAAAACTTCCCTTAATACTCTCATTTTGAATCCACTAGTACAATGCTATTAGAAGAAGGCTAAATTTACTTTAATACTTGCTTTATTGACATAATGAAAAAGGACTTACAGAGTTTGAAAATGTCATACAAATATCATGATTTCTATTTTTCATTGGTTGTATCCTGGCTCAGATGTTAACTCTGGAGATCTGTGACCAGGGAGATCATGAAGAAAACAGGATTTCCACAAAAATTATATTCATATCATAAACATACGTTCTTTATTTTTAATTTAAAACTTCAAAGATACTTTAAACTTAGGCAACAGTGTTCATTTTAGAGGGATCAGCCCTGTCTATGCAACAAAGTGCCATCAAAATGCTCTGAAAAAAGAACAGTCTTCTTCCAGAAACACATTTGCTTGGGTGTATGTATTTTTAGCATCTTGTTGCATAAATCAGTCATGTGTAGGCCACAAATCCTCGTAGGATGTGTGGGCCACAAGCAGCTGCTCAGCATATGACAAATTTTGTCTCCTATGTGTACAACAAGATTAGCATATCTTTGTCCATGTGTTACACTATGAAGAGCGTAAAGAGAAAGTAGTATCACACCAAGTTTTAGTGGCTTTTTTTTTTAGGTGGCTCAGACCTTAGTGGAAGGTACACCATGTACCCTGGTTATCGTCCTCTTCCCAGTTCCTCCATTTCATGAAATAGTGTGAGCATTTTCATTACAATTTAATGCGCCCAAGTCAGAGTACAGGCTTTTTTTATCTCTGCCCTAGTAATAAAAATTTGAATAGAGTACAATCTATGACTTCACAAGGTGAGAACTTGATTTGATTTCCACTCTAAAAGACAAAAGGAAAGTTTGGCAACACTTCAAATACTGAGGTTTGCATCCAAAAGGTCCTCTAGTTTTTAATTATATTATGAGTTAACATGTCACCAGGCTGTTCAGCTATTAGAAGTATCATAAAATAGAAAAGTGCATGGGACTCACCAGGGCTCTTTAAATTGCTGGCAATAGAAAAAAAAAATGAGAGAGGTAAGTGCAATTTTAACAGTTTTTAATTGGTAAAATGAAAGTAAGCTTTGCTCCAGACAATGGGCATCAAAGACAAAGCACATGGATTTCAAAACTCTTAGAAACTCTCCTCAATAAATAGGAGTTGCTTTTCTTATGCCACTTTCTGAGTGTCCTGCAGCATTTCACCAGTGCTGATTTTCAAATGCAGAGGATCTCTGAAATTGTCTTTGGGTAGTAACAGTCCTCCTCTCTGACTCTCCCATGTTGTTCTTGTACTGTGCTAAGCTGCCACGCTCTGGCTGCTGCAGCCTCCTCAGACAACAGAGTATATCTTCATGCTGAGCATTTTGGCAGTGCTTTGTTGCATTGACCAGGTTGGTCCCTCTGAAATGGGCACCACTGGCTCAGTTTAAAGATGTTTTGTACCAATGAAGCTGCATTCATGAGATGCCTTGTGCTGGTAAAACAAGGTCACCTTCACCCCCTTCTTCCATTTATACTCCAAACTTCTCGAAACCTAGTGCCAAGGTAGCTGCACTTCTTGGAGGCACAGACATGAAAGACAGAATTTATTAGAAACACTTGAGCAAAGTAAGCAGATTCACTGAGCTAAAGTCAGTCCTAAGGTTGCTTAATGCCAAAGCCTAGCTGGATTATTGTTCTGTGCTGCTGAAATCTTGCCAATTGTTTATCTAGCTGCATATATGGAGATATATGTTAACAACCGAAAAAGGGAAAGCTCTCATTATAAATCAAGTTCTCTGACTTAGCTCTCCATCTATATCAGTATTGAGCACTGAAGAGTTCTTTTGTTTTTGAAAACTTCTGTTCACACTTTTACTTAAGAATTATTAGCTCTCGTCCGCATTCTTTTGAGTCCTTAATGCCTTCTCCTGTACAGCAAAACCTGTGTCTGGGTTTTGTAGTTGTGCCAAATTACAGCCAAGACAAAGAACTCAGCCCAAACATAGAGCTGTCCTGTTGCCAGACAATGTGAGCAGTAAGGAACAAAAGGTTTTCTAAGGGGTTGAGCTGATTAATTATTTTTTTCCTTCACATCTATACCATATGGAATTACATAGCTTTTGTGAGTTCCACTGCAGTGTTTCCTTCTCTCAAAGCTTTTCCATCCCCAGCAGGGTGATGCAGAGCATGCCATGGGCAGGGGCAGCTGGGGGATCTGTATAAACACCCCACTCCCTCCCACTCTGTCCCAGTTTTGCTGTGCCTTTAATTGAAAGACAGAGGCAGAAGCAAACTCTGCCATTAACAAATGTTGGGCCAAATGCTTCATGACCATAAGTTCAGGCTAACTCCCTCTGACCTTGCTGAAATAACAGGGCTCTCAGCCATGGAGGGGCTTGGTCTGTGTCCAGGGGAGTTTTAAAAAGATTCCCAGTGGATTTTACTGTTTTTAAGTACTCATGGTTCAGAGGAGGAAAAAGTGCTGCACACCCACCACAGGACATTCATATCATGTATTGTGTGTTTTTGCAATGCTTGCCAGTGTTGGCTGAAGGCATTTGCTGACTCCTCTGTGGCCAAGGGTTTAAAAGCTGCACCGGAAGGTTTTTAAAAACGCCTGGCTGTAGCGGGTTGGGTCGTAAGGGTGATGGTTCAGGGCTGCCTCTTGTGTTCCCATAATTCTTCCTTTTCTGCTAGTGTGGCTTTATTTGCAGGACTCCTTTCACAGGCACCTCTGAAGGCTGCTAAGCTCTCGGAGCAAACACTTCCCTGAGGGCTTTGAGGGGTTCTTTTGAAGATGTGCCAGGATCAGCGGTGTCACGCAAGTGGATGTTAATGAGGAGAAATTCAGTGACCTTAGAAGCAAGGCATCACGGAGTTGTGCTAAGGGACCATATGCTGGGATCCTTGCAGGAGTCTTGTTAAGTTGATTAACTGTCAGAAAGGTTTTCTGTGGGGATGAGGAATATAGTTATGTCAGGCTGTGGGCTTAACTGCAGAGACATAATGAAGCTAACATTTTGAATTAGAGTAGTGTTGTCTTTTCTTCTGTAAAAAATTACTAAAACATTTAATGATAAAAAAATGTGGAAAAACCCCTTAAGATCTATTTTTCCAGTTTAATGATAGGTCAAAACCAGTTTTTAATCTTAGAAAATTATTTTTAAACCTGAAGGGTATAAATAGAAAAGAATATAAGGTGATTGATCTTTTTTTAAGTAAGCATGGTCTTTACATTTGGTTTTGATTTCTTTTTAAAAAGAGAAGAAATGATAAGAAGATTTTTCCTCCTATATGTTCAGTAATTTTTTTAACTCAGTATCTATGTGTTGAATAATTTTTTTATAAATATAACTGGAAAAGGCTTTGTTCTTGTCTTTTCTATCTTTTGTCACCACAAAACTTGAATAAACCTCTTATCCTTTCTCTATCCCTGCCCTGCACTTGTGGCTACAATCAATCTTTTTATGGTTATCCAGGCAGTTTAATTTATCTTTCCTGTCCATCTCAGTTGCCCAAGCAGACCAATAATCTTTTGTTTACTTGAACTTTGTGTCCTTCTGGACTATGTGAAGGCAACAGGCTCAGGACAGAGTCCAAGGCAAAGGAGTTAAATTGACCCTGTTTCATGACAACTGCATTCAGAGGTTCACTGCTTAATTAACTATTTCTCTTGCCTGAGAGTCATTGTCACGGTCCAGTATCCAAACTGGAAGGAAAAATGTTCAGAGTTATGTATTCCCTCAGACCTAAGCCAAGTTCAGAGACACCAGAGAGCAGGAAGCCCAAGGGAAAACAGACTGCTTTGGGGACAGTGGAATGTTTTGCGGTCTCCATGGGAAGCCTCTCTCCATTTCCCTGCCTGTTGGCTCAGCATCAGCCTTTACTAAGCTCCAAGCCTCCAGATTTCGGCAGAAGCAGCAGAGCAGCTGGGAAGCTGTGGGAGTGCTGGTGGTACCAGTTAGACTCAGCTCCAGCCTACTGCTCCTCATAGGTGTGTGCAAGCCTGAGCCATCATCCTTACCCACAGCCTGGCCATAGCTGGAATTTGGGATATACCAAGTCAACTGATAAGTTAAAAAAGGTGGTGGTGGGTTAAGTTGTCAGGTGGTGCCTGCAAGGGTTGCTGAGCTTTGCCTCTGCACAGGGTCACTGAACAGGGATCAGTGCTTTTGTTAGAGTTGGGGATACATGCAAAAACGTAGCGACAGATGTGAAGGGATTACAGTGACTGGCATGGGTTTAGCTCAGCAACACCTGACAGCCCTTTGCAGCCCAAGCTCTTCTGGAAAAACCCTCCAAACCTGAGCTATGAATCCAACCTTAAACCAAACTCTGACTCTTAGCATTAGTGTATCTGAAGTCATATCAGACTAATAGAAAAGTTGTTATTCTGCAGGTTCATTTGTTTGTCTGTTTTTCAAAATTATTTATGGAAAGCCTCAGTAATAATAATAATACAGTCAAAACTGTTACGTACACATGGTGTAGGCTCTCCCCCTTTCCTCTGGTGTCCCACTCACTCTTCCACTGCTCCTCTGGGCCAATGGCTTCAGCCTGGGGGGAGTGAGTATGGCCAGTCAGCAGCATTCAGAGTCCTTCAGTGGGGTAAGTATGGTGGTGGTGGTGATTTCTTCCTCCTCCTCCTCCCCCTCTAGGATCCACTTAAGGTCATACTCATATTTCCCAATACCTTTTGTGCTTTTTTCTTCCTTCATTGGTCTGCAATTCGATGTTACATCTGAATTTACTAAATATGGTACATTTTAGCTATATTCAAGACTTGGGTGTTTTTGTTTTTGTTTTGTTTTGTTTTTTTTTTTTGTTTTGTTTTGTTTTTTTAATTTTCATTACTCCTAAGATGGGTTTTGTTCAGCTTCCAGGTCAGCACTTCTTTTGCTCACCACTGGTGTGCTGATTATACCCCTGCAGCGCTCAGCATCAGCCCATACCCTGTCTCCAGCATCCTGTGTCTGTAGTCCTCTACAGCACCTCTTAGGAGCCCACCTTTGCAGCCTTTTCTCTCATACCAGGCCTGCATTGCATCATTCTGCTAAGATTGTAAAAGTTTCATGCCCCACACAAGCGGTGCATGTTGCTACTCGCTGCATAAAAGCCATGGTTGTACCTTTGGAAGGTAAGCAATGCAAGTTCAGTGTGGCTACTTGGTCATTAGAAAAATGGCTGTTAAAGCAACAAATCAAACCAAGTACAAGGAAAGTCTCGTGCAGGTCCAGGCAAATTCAGGCAAAGCAAAACTTCCATCCCAAAGCTCTACAGAGCCAGAGGCAAAGCAAAGCCTTGTGTCCTGTTACCTGCAGGAGCTGTGTTGGCTTTAAGGGGCTACAGCCTGCAGGGTGTGCTGGACAACCCATTTTTTAATCCTGGGTACTCATGCTATCCTGAAAAATTATCCCAAACCTAATCCTCGTCTAGGCATCCTCTGTGGCCTTAAGTGCTGAAATGTTTTGATGCTAATTACAGAGAGTATCCCTGAGAGTATATTACAGAGTTCAGCCCAGCAAACCCTGGCCAGCTCAGTCACCTTCCTGCATTGGGCTTTGCAGGGTTTGATACGGTGTTTAAGCCCATGGCTCCACATGTGTGTGTTCTCAGGTTCCTCCTAGATACCCTCCATACTCTTGGGATGAGCCCCTGACCCAGCAAACCATCCCCCATGGGATGGTTGGTGTGGGAGCCCTCGCAGGAGAGTGAGTTCAGGCTAGTCCAGAGATGCCTGTAGGTGCCAGCCTGCTGGTCAGCCCCTGGTGCCTTCTCAACACCCTCGAGTAACCTCTGTAACCTCATCCCTTGTCCTGTCCTTGGCACTGGGGCAGTGGCCTCCCACAGTGGTGGAGGTCCTGCCTGAAGCCAGACCTTCTCTGTAGCCTCAGGTCCATACTTAAAGCCCCAACCCTGTTGGCTCTCCTGTGTCAGGAGCCATCAAATCATGGTGTCCTCGAAGAGGGGCAGTGAGGGCTGGAACTCTTTTGAAAAATGCTGGCCTCTGTCAGGAGTAGCAAGATGAATTTTGCTCTGGCAATTCCAGAGAAGGCTCTTTTCTCTCTGTTTTAGCCTAAGTTCAACATGGGTCACATGCAGGGATCCCCTTGCCATGTCAACTTTATAAAGAGGCATGGGATCCTTTCTGGGTTAGATGACCAAGTTTTTTGCAGACAGTATATTTTAATATGATTGGGCAAGAGGAAAAAATTAATTCATTTCACAACAATCTTGGCTGTTGTTTCAGTAACTGGTATTCTTAACTTTATCCCATTTCATTTCTTGATCAACCCAATTTCTAAGGGGGGGATATTTTTGGTGAGATTCTGACTGATTTTGCTTTAGGTTTTAGCTTTAGGAAGCTGGAGACTAAGCACACGACAAATGCTAAAGGTCCTAAAAACCACGTCTAGGTGTTGCCTCTGAGTATCCACAAAAAAACTTTCCCATCTGACTTCTGAGTGATTGCATGTAGATGGTAATCTATATGTGTATCCAGAGAATTCCCAGGAATTAAGCAGGTTAAGCAGATTTACACCTTGATTATAGAAACTATAAAATAGATGTTCGTCTGTGTAAAGTTCCTGAGGGTATGATCTGGGAGGAATGAATGGCCTTGGTATCTTCTGAGAGCACAGGCAGGCTGAGGCTCAGTGTGCTACACTGGTGGGGCTAAACTTTTCTTCTAAGAGATGAGAGGCAGGTAAAGGGAGAAGGAATCTGGAGCTTTTTTCTCATTTGGGGAAAAATGCTCTGAAGCACGCTGCCAATCCTAATAGCTCTGTAAGACAGGGACTGGTGGATTTAACCCCATTCTGCTGGAGGTGTCAGCTTTGTGCCAGGGTGGTATATAACCCAGTTTACAAATCAGCACATCAGTACCAGCCCATCTTCATAGGTGAGAGTTTTGCAGTGGCTATGACTGTGATGGATGAAGAATGGAGACAGGGGAATGTCTCCATGGGCTCAGCAACCTTTGCTGGTGAACAGAGAGACTTTTAGCAAGATAAAAGACAACTGAAATTACTTTGACGTAAGTTACAGCAGCCTTTGTTTTCCAGTCTCATCCTATATTTCACTTGGGTCCTACCTATCTGAAAAAATTAACATAGCTATTCAATAGTTTGCATGTTTAGAACTTTGTCTGTGCTAGTTTTTTCTCAAATTATATTTTTAAGTAATTATATTTATAATGTAAAATACCACCATTTTGCATAGCTTTCCAAAATAAATGTGGAACTGATCAAATGCCACATTTTGAAACTTACCTTGAAACAAACCAATATTTTCATCAATTGATTTTATTATTTTGCTTACTGACAACTCTGAGGTGGTGAAAAAGATTTTTTTCCCCCAGGTAATTTATTAAAAAGCCTAACTAATTACTTTAATAGCTCTTTGAAAAGGTTCATCATTGATAAAGTGCAAAAGAGTTCAGTCCTGCCAATAAAACTTTGGACTGTTTGATTGCCAGAATCTATTAATGAGTAAAAGACGTGTTTTAGCGTCTGTGGGTGAGAGAGAACCTAAAAGGAAACATCTTGATACAATTTTAACTCTTAAATCGCACACCTGTATATAATGTAATTAATTTTTTCTCCTAAGGGGAAAAACACCTAGGATTTTGTGATATTAGGGTGAGAGTAAACACTGGAAATGCAAAAGCAAAATTAATCATCAGAGCAATAGATTATAATTGAAGCCCAGGTCTGGGTCTAGTGAATGGAATGAAGTGTCTACACTTTCACATGATCCCTTCCACTAGTGTCCTTAATTTAGTTTGCAGATAAACCCCAAAAGGTTAAGTCCTTGAGCTGCCTGTGCTCTAGATCTAAGCCACTTGTTTATTATGGAAAGAGCATATATCTCCATCCTTGGAGATAATCAGAACTTGACGAGACATGACCCTGAGGGATCCGATCTAATTTTAACATTGACTCCAACTTCAAGGTTGGCTCTGCTTTGAGCAGGGATCAGACTAGATGAGATCAGGAGGATCCTTCTGACTGAGGTTTTTCTAGGAGTTTGTGTACATGTATATGCAAACAATTACTGAAAGAGGTTACTCCTTGGCTCCAGGCTAAGGATATAAGTTTCATACCGAAAGCATCACTATGAAATTTGTCATAGGGCACTTTGGCTAAATCAGAGAGTAGAAAAAATTATTTATCTTGCTATTCTAAAGCATTTAAATTCTAAATTCTGAATTAAATTCTAAAGCATTAAAAGCAATTAAATCAGCTACACAGCAGCTGGCCCATGTGGGTAAGGGGCCACTATTTCAAGATTTCTGCAAGTTAAATTTCTTTTTCCCAACATACTTATTTCTTGCAGGAAAAAAATCTAGAAACAGTCCTGAGTTCTGGGTTTTTCTGTATTTTTCACTCCAAAACAGGTAAATTTAGAAGTCCTGCCTGCCTGCACAGCAAAAAGTTACCTGCAGCAACAAGACAGAGGTGGTGACCTAAAACAGTGTGGAGGCAGGGTGTTGGTGTCTCCATCAGTGTGACTTGATCAACCGTCATTGGTAACCTTATTGCAATCTCCCTAGTTTTTTTCATTTTTCTCCCTCTATTCTTATTCTCCTTCACCATTAGGAGAAAAAGCCTCCTAGGACACATGATGTATTACTGTGTGTTGGTTTTTCAACATGTAAATGGAGAGATACTCCAGTTTTTGGAACAGAATAAAAAACTTTGAAAGTTGGATGGATTTTGACAGCTGTTCAAAACTAGAACTATACCAAGTGTTCCTTCAGTCTGATCTCTAAGGGTTTAATGAGGCTTAGGTTCAGGCAGTCATCTGTGAAGCCTGAAAATTTTGTAATCTAATGCTCAACTGCCTTTAAAGAAAGTTGTGTAAGAAGATGAACATCACTTTGCAGTGGGTTAAAGGAACAATATAATTGGGAAATTATATAGAAGCCTGATCAAAGCTTAGGGTGATCCCATATAAGTCAATGTAACCCTGTGTCAATCCAAAGATTTATTTCATCTTTCAGCATCTGTGAGTAGGATGCCAGAGCAGCAAAGTAGCTATTGGTGTGTTGTACTGCAAGGGAGAGGAAAGAAAAGCAAAATAAAACCCCTGAAAGCATGGATGGAAAAGCAAGGATTTGTCTATCACGAAATCATTCAGAAATCTATTTATCATTTATTTCATTCATAGCATCAAGTTCATGGTTTGAGATACCTTGATATTTAGATTAAACGCTTGAAGGGTAAGGAACACAGAACTATTTAAAAAGGGAAAAAAAGTGAGAATTGAATTGTGGCAACTCCTCCATTACAAATGAGTATTTTACTAAATACCTGATTAATGCCAGATACATATTCAATACCTATTTCTGTAGTGCTTCCCCTTAGAAGGTCACTCTAAAAACAGCGTAAATGGTGTTTCTGGAGAGAGAAATCAAAATTATCTTGAAATTAAACATTTACACTAGAAATTCTCTCACTGACTCACTTTGACTTCTACCAAATGAAGTTAAAGGTAAAATGTACTATAAAATCCCAAAGAGACAGCACTGAAAATCAAGTTTGCTCCCTTGCTAGCACTTCTCTTGCATTTCTGTCCTTCTCACAGGAATCACCCTCAGGGATGTGAGGGCTGGAGCAGGGCCTGGGGCAGATGCTGACTTTTGCATCCCAACTGAAACCTGTTGCACATTTTGCAACTCTAGAGAACAGTGTGGCTACCAGCGTTACTGAGAAGAGAACTGTAATGATTTCCCTCTAGTGATGAAATATGTCAACTACAGATTATTCTACATATGTAAAGTGCTGGCACAGTACAAGTAGTTGTTTCTTCCTTCTTTTGAACAGACACTTTGGGGAAAGAAAGAGAACCAGAAGCTTATTGTTGTCTGGAACATTATGAAGACAAAGTGAAAATAACAGCACTCTCTACCACGAAAAAAAGAAATCCCAGCAATCAAACAAAGCAACCAATCAAGTGAAAAAAAAAACCCAAATCCACTCAAACATTAAAAAACCCCCCAC
>VYZR01074746.1:773-30327 GCA_013400675.1 Oxylabes madagascariensis | reverse complement strand
TCAAAACACATCTGAGAGACAGGGTAGGTACCAAGTTTCATTCTTACACTTGCTTAAAACCTATCTGTTCAAACTTACATCTTCAAATACATATAAACCTTCATTAAAAAAAAAAAATGGAAGTAGGTTTTGGCCAAATTAATTTTTTTACTGAATGGTACCCAAAACACCTATTTTGTGTCAGCACCTTTCTGTCATTACATCTATGCAATGCTGCATGATTTCAGTCCCTTTAAGGCAAGAATTGTTCTCCTATAGGCGTTTTGACTTGAGGCATGCAGTAGCCTTCCTTACACCATGAAAGTCGGATCAACTCCTAAGTACTTTACAACTTTACATTTCAGCAGCGAGATGTCAAAGCAGCTTTGCTTGGCGCATCGATTAACTCCCATGTCAGGGAACAACAAGAACAGGCCACAAAAGCTTTAGATAAATACAAGAAGAAAGCTGTTTAACATGTTCAGTAGATATTTATTTACCTGTGTCAGGGTACTACAAGGCAAGGCATACATGACTGTAAAAATCAGCAGCTCCGACGGATGA
Organism: Oxylabes madagascariensis; assembly: GCA_013400675.1. Taxonomy (NCBI): domain Eukaryota; kingdom Metazoa; phylum Chordata; class Aves; order Passeriformes; family Timaliidae; genus Oxylabes; species Oxylabes madagascariensis. Next base: position 29,784 of record VYZR01074746.1, on the reverse strand, counting down.
GTAGCGTGTCACTGCATGTCACGGAATCAGAGATGTTTTGGAGAAGGGTGAACACATCTCATATATTTTGGAAAAGAGTCTAAAACACTACCATGCTGGAATGTCCCAAAAGTATTAATCATCAGCTAAGGTTTAGGATCCAAAGTGCTTCTCAACTGAACTCATTCCTGCTAATTAAGCTGAGAAAGGGGGCGGAATCCATGAGGCAAACACCTAATGCTCTTGTGGCAAAAGAAAGGGGCTATTAATTTTCTGCTAGTAATACACAAAGGAATATGTTTCTGTGCTCCAAACTATCAAATCAATCATGTACAAAAAGAGGCCAGCAATTCTTTTTCTTTGGGATTTATACTCTTCTGAGACTATCAGCCCAAGCCTTGGCAGGAACTCAGAGTGAACTAGGACAACCCATCACCTCCCAGGGACACGGATGAGAAAAATGCCATCAAACTTTCTTTCCAGTATGGCAGCAGACACTGCAGCAGTTCAGTCACACAAATAGCCCATTCATAAGCTGCTGATCAATATGAGTTAATGGCAATTATGGGAGAGTGTTTCCTCTAAAACCCAGAGGGAAAAGAGTCTGTACCTGCAGATGAAAAATATTTAAAGTAACAGTAATAAAAATGCATGATTTTTGTAGCAAGAATGAGCTGCCCTTATACTGGTACCTAATTTTCATACACATAAAACATTTTTGTAAGTATTTTTTACCATATCAGAAGTTGATATCCTACATGAAACCAAGCAGTGAAGTTGCTGACATTTGCAGAAGACAGACTCTGATGTCTGTTCCACATTGTGTATGTCCTAGAGAAGGTGCAGAACAGCACCATTGTTGTGCAGTTCCCTTCAGGTTTCTGCAGGAAATCCCTCTTGCAGCCTTGGAGAGTATTTATTCTACAACATTGCTGTGGCCTTTGCTATTGCAGCTGATGATCTACTGATAAATTTTAAATTAGTAGAATTTTAAAGCAAGAAGTTCTTTCCCTATTAGACATGGCAGTTAATAATATGGTATGTGATGACAAATTTTGTAACGGTAATTTTGGGTGAACGATAATGCACCTGCATTCAGAGGTTGTTTAATCTGAAGGGACCTCCAGAGATCCCTTCCAATCTCAACTGTCATCTCAGAGCCTTTTCCTTCAGTGACAAGGGTCAGGAACTTTCCCTCTGATGATAAAAAATATTTTTTCTTTACATTTTAGTTAAATAATTTCCAGTGGCTTTCTACTGTATCTTGTGCATAAGAATCCTCCACTGTTTCTCTGCCCTTATTTATTAGTTTCTTCAGGAAAAAGATGATCCTGTTTTACATCTCTGGAAAGTCCATAACTGTTGTTTATAAACAGTCTGCAAATATTTCGCTTACAACACACTTCCTTTTCATTTATTGCCATTTACCATTTGTTTGGTATTGGCAGTGCTGGCTTTGGGTGTGGGATGTGTTAGCTTCAGATTACTTCCATAAGAGTAGTCTGTCTCTCTCATGACTTCTCAGGTCCAAAAGCAGTTTGCAATATCAGGATACAGTGGAAGCTGAAAGGGTGGGTGTGCATGCACTGGCTTCCCGTAACAAACATTCTGTTGTGCAAGTGTAGCAAAAGGCCTCTGGGTTTAAAATTCTTGGCAACCAGTGCAGCTAAATACACACTGAGAACAGCTGCTCAGGAGAGACTGAGTAATCGCTGTGGCTGGTGCCTGCAAAGCAGATGAGAAATGGGGTATGGAGATGGATATGATAACCTGATGTGTGCGTGGGCAAGTCCCATGCATTTCCAGATTTTGTTGTGGGGCTACATATCCTGGTGAGTGCAAAGATGTGTTGGGTAGTTTTGCATATGTTTCTCTGGCACAGTTCTGTTGCACTGACCGTGTGCTGCCCTGTGGGTGCTTTAGCTGCAAATATGAGTTAAGCGAGTGGGGGTCTAGGCACTGAGGTCAAACAAAGGCAGTATGAGCAAGAGAGCAAAAGTCAGCAGTGAAACAGGTTGTAGCAGGGGCGATTTGGATCACAGACATTCCAGTTGTTGTGCCCATGGATTTAGGAAACATTGTAGAATGTCTTCCCTTCACTGTGCAAAAGTGACAGGTCCCACACAGGGTCAGCATGGGCTTTTGGGCAAAGCTGGAGCAAAGCTGATGAGCACAGTTTCTGTGGGTGCAGATGACTTCTTAAACTGAAGTCAATTATTTTTTTACACAGAGCTTTTGTCTATACAGTACGAAGCATTTGTGGGCTGAGGGAGCATGCTATCTGGCCTGAGCCACACTGTGGATCAACATGATCCTAACATGCTGCTTCAAATGTCTCAGCTATTGCAGATACCTCCCCAGTACCATGCTGTACATTAAAGATCTATCCTTAGTTTTCCATGCTGCCACAATAACCCTGGAAGTGTACGCTTTCAGCACATATGTGTCTTGTGCCCTTTCTAACCCCCATTTGAATGTACAGAAGTGAGGCTGACTAGTTTCAGTACCTGTTTGCTACAGCTTTCTGCAAGAACATGTTTCAATGAAACACCAATTTACATTTGCCAAACGCTCCGCTCCTGTGCTCTAGTAGCAAAGCTAAGCAATTCTTTCAAGTGTTTAATCATAAAGGGGTAGGGTATTCCCAGGTACTACTTTGCAAAATAGACATATCACATCAGCCACAATTGTAAATAAAATATTGAAATGTATGGTATAAAACTAATCAGATGCCTGTTCAGTAATTGGTAGTGTAGAGCTTTCATGTATTATAACTGCCAGGCAGAAGTTGAGGTGAAAAAGTTAATCTGAGTGAGTCCCTTAGTAATGAACCCCATTCCAATATTCTTTTTTATAATCCTGTCAGCTAATAAGCTTCGATCTCTGTGTATTTATACAATGCCTATCTAGATATTCAGAGGGTGAGAGGAGATTGAATTTAATCTTTTTCCTTTGCTCTTCTTTTTGAAAGAAGCAAGAGTATGGAGCTGTACATTCAGAGTGGTGGCCTCCAAGGATCCTGGAGCCAGGGGCAGTATGAACAGCAGCAGACCAAACACTTGACTTTCCTGCATGCTTCCTTTTCCCTCTGCCTCGCAGAGGTACACAGAATCACAGATAAAGACAAGTGACTGCTGGCTGCCTGGTTTCATTGTGGAAACCAATAGTAGTAAAAGTTATGAGTGAAAAAAAGAATTGTGTTGGTGAAAATACTCCAGCTTTAGTAAAGTATTTACTAATTGAAAAGATGAATGACTGTATTTCAGGAAGTTAGCAGGAGACTCTACAAGAGCTAAAAGCTATTGTGATTTCCTTTAATAGTCTTGACATTTTCTCTTTGCTGGCTAAGAATTGCATTAAGAACTATTGCATAGCTTGTATATTCGATATATGGTCATTTAAACTAGTATACACTTTCTTTTGAATTTTGTGACGATACACTAAAATATTTTGCATCTACACTAGAAAAAAGGTGCCTTTTTTGAACCAATAGGCTACTTCTGCCGTACTGGCACAATGGAGAAAGATTAAAAGTTGTTAACTCTCAATCATTACTATGGTTTCGTGTGTATGTTCTTTATGGTTATTGTGCAATGTAACACGATTTCATTATTATGCCTGCAGCACACAACACGTACTGCATAGCCGATACAGCTATCGCAAATTCTTCTCTGTTATTCAGGATCAGTGCCTGCAGGCTGACCTGTCAGGATGAATTCCAGGCAAGTCAGCAGTTAAATATCTGGGAACATCCATCCAGTCAGCAGTAGTTCAGCTAAGTCAGTAGGACTTTTGCCATGACCTACTGATTCTGTGGTAATACCCATAAGCTTTGAAAGACATTTTGTCAGTTCTGAGAAACCACGAGACATATCCAACCCAACAGCTCATTCCTCTGCCTGCTGTAGCCCCTTCATTGCTACGTTAATCAAAAAAAAAATTGTATTGAATCTGTTTCCTGCTCACACACAAAGACTTTGAGTTATTTGGCTTCAGACGGAGTTAATATTATCCTCTTAGGGGCTATGTGAACTTCATATGAGTCATAGTTTGTTGACATATGGCATTGGAAAGAAAATCACTAAATGTCTAGCCAAATTTTCTGGCTATCAGGGAAAGTTTGTAAACTTGTGAGCATTGTTTGGAAGTTGTCTTCCCATTTTATAGTCTGTCACTGTAGCTATGCAAAGTGTGATGCATGATGTACACAAAAGCACTATGAAATTCTGTACCTGCTCTTTGTAAAGATCAGCTGAACAAGTTAGGTTATGACTAGAGAAAAAAACCTGATATTGTTCAGGAAAAAACCCAAAGAAACTGCATTTCCAGCTACCTTTCATCTATTTTTCATTCAGGGTAAAATGCCTGTCATTGCAACACTGCAATGTAGTGGGAAGTACAAAACATTTTTGAAGCGAAGACATAATTTACAGGACTGATTTTTATGTGGTGATCAATCCCCCTCAAAATGGAGCATCAGCAGATCTGAGGCAGCAGTCATCACTGTGCAGGGTTGATGTGATCCCTTCTGCCGTCATTAAACTCATGCCTTCTCCTGAATGTCATAAATTCTAAAGAAACAACCAAAGGGAAGAGGTTTCTCCATTTCCAGAGAAATGAGCTTAGGTTTTCTGAACTTCTATATGAAGTAAGAAGCCTTGCTTTACTTTTTTAGGAATTGCCATTTGTTTTGCCAAATTTCCATTGTCCTATGTGTCCTCCAAGACACCCATGTTCCATGGCCAACACATGTGACTAGGAACTCTCAGTGGAACCACAACAGTGAAGATTAAACAATTAAATTATACTTTCAGTTATAAATAATCCTCATCTTGTCTATCAAGAGTTGTTATGGAAAAATGAAATACTTAAAAGCATCTAATCTAGTTTTCCTACTTTATTTTCTTGTCCTTGAATTTGATTAGAAATAGGTTATAAACTTCTCTTCCCCTTTAGTTTATTGGCTTTTACTTGCAGCGCTGCTTTTTTTTAAACAGATCCACATAAATCTTCCATTTCTAGAGTCAAGTGATTTATCCAAGATTCTCAGTTTATGAGTTTGTAGACTTAGTGACTGTGATGAAAATCAGAGCCTACGGACATGTAATTCAAGGCCTAAAGAGATAAATAAGGAAAATAAAACGACTAGAAATGTTTTTCAAGAGCCTTAATCCATGATTAGTGAATAGGCAGTGTTTGGTTGTGATACAACAAAACAATCATGTCACAAAAGCTGTGGTTGATAAACCTCCATTTTCCTAAAAGCATAATGTTTTTACAAAGTCTTAAATTTTGAGGTTGTTAGATGTAGAAATGTCCTTTGAAATGTAACATTTATTCCTTACGAGGAATCTTCCTTTTTGGAGTTTTCATTTAAACAACTGAAGACAAGAAGAGTTCTTATATGTGTCATGTCTTGAAGAGTCATCAGGGACCCAAGGAAGACAAAAAGACATACAAGGATACAAGGATTTTTGGAATAGATAAGGTTGGACCTAAGAATTCTACTAAAACTTTCAAAATCTCAGGAGAGCAGATAATGAGAGATACATTTACATTTATTAAAAAGGTTACTGAATTACTGATCTTCTAGAGTAGATAGAGAATAGAAACATTTACTTTTATATTTCACAGTTTTTCACTAAGTTCTGAAGTGCTAATCAGAGGTAATAACTTTAATAATAATAATAAATATAAATATTAATAATTTTATTAGCTACTAAGAGTATTATATTTACAGAAGCCTGAAAATAAGTTGTCACAGGCCATGGAAGTTCAGGTAGTAGCAGAAAGACAAATAGTTGCATCACTTAAATAATTAATAAACATATATTTTTATATATGAGTGAGCACATCAGGTGCTGAGTATTGCCACTGGTTACCTAGGCAGAGAAGGCTGGCTCTCAGCAGTTCTGCATGGAAGTAGTAACACGGCAAGTCAGAGCAGAAGACAGAGAAAAGTGGGAGAACGGTTACTCAGGGTGTGTGTTAGTCTATTTCAAATTTACACTGAGAATTTTCACAGCCTTCAGCATTGGTGGATGAAGAATTCATTAACATGTACAGCAAAGAACTGCTGCTGCTCATGAAGGATGATAAATGCTGAATATGGCAGGACCTGTTTCCAGTAAAGCAATTCATTGTATTTTTTGTTGATTACTCTATTGCAGATTGGCACCAGGAGGACCAAAATGACAGACCCTGGCAGAATATGATTAAAATCTTATGAGATAGAAACTCCAATTCCCTACTCTCAAGTAAATTCTCTTTAACACCTGTATTTGTACATCTTGACCTAGCTTGAGTGAGGACCTTGGACATGGTGACCTGCAGAGGTCCCTTCCAACCTCAGCTGTCATCTCAGAGCCTTTTCGTTCAGTGACAAGGGTCAGGAACTTCTACTCCCAGTGAAGCCTTTGGAAGAGCTGAGCTGGGGTGCTCCCCCCATTGGCACTCAGGAATTCACCAGGGCTCCCCCACTGTAGTGTGGGGTGCCTATTTTCCTAGGACCCCATCTTTACTACACTGGCCCCATATCACACACTGACCCTAAGGTTCTAACCCACTTCCAGCACTTCTTGCTCCTCTACTCAGCTGTGCAGGGCTGTGTAGAATCCTTGATGCCTGCCTTGGGACCAGACATACCACGAGAGTGCCACGGATTTCAGCTGCACTGAACATTGCCCAGATTTTCTGACCACCTCCTGAGGGCAGGTGGCCTGTGCTAATCCAGCCGGTGTCTGGTGAAGACCACGGTGCTTTGGGGGCTTGGAGGGTCCAGCTCTCCTCTCATGTCCCCCTGCCCCGACAGCTCACCAGAGTTTGCCCCAGGCATCTCGCCCCAGGCAGCTTGAAAGCTGAGGAATTGCTGAGGAGATCCATGTGCACTTCTCCCACAGCCCTCTGGGCTTCTCTGCTCCTCTTTCTCAGCGCCAGAAAAACTCCAGCACTTTGCATGTCTCCCTTGGCAGGACACAGCATTGGGCACCGTTGAGCCAGAGCTGCAGGAGCAAGGAACAGCAGCCTGAGCCAGGTGCCACAGGCAGGCCTGGAGGAGCCCATCAATGCCCCCTCTCCCTGGAAGATGATGAGGGCCCAGCCTGCGTGCCCTTCTGCCTCCACAGGCTCTGCTCTGCCTGCATCCAGCACTGGGGCAGACAGAGTGCGATGCGCCTGCTCTGCAGGCAGCTGTTCCTGCTGCTCCTGTGCTTGGTGCCAGCAGACAGCCACTCCAAAGAGCACACGGTCCCCTCACACCGCCACTGCCACAGCACCAGGCACAGAGCAGGGGGAACCTGTGCCCGGCTGGAAGCTGAATTGACAGAGTGCATTGACAGAGCACTACAGCCAGCTCGGCGCTCTGCTGGCTCTTGCCCTCAATAAACACTCAGATGCTTTCCTGGTGCAGCCTGCGGAAAATCCCTGGCTAGCTCCGAGCCCAGGCTTACACCACGAGCTTCCACCCCCAGACCACCGAGGGACCTGGGCGGTGGATCAGAGAGGGCTGTGCTGGAACAAGGGGAAGAAGAAAGCATTGACTGACAACCAAATAGGTGGGGTAACAAGTGAGGGACTGGTTCAGGGGAAGATTGACTTAGAATGTTCTGGAAAGATCAGCAGGGTTAAGGGGGTAACTGAAAACTGGTAAAGGGAGGTGACAACTCTGGGGGAAACCATTAATTTAAGGGAGAAATAGGAGCCAACCATTGAGGAAGATAATGAAGGCAGAAAATACACACGGCCACACTTTCCAAGAGTTGTTTTTTTTTTTTTTATTTTCAGCACTGGAGACCCACCCACTCTAGGCAATGCTTTCCAACACTGTGTGGCAGCAAGCTGCCCCAGGCTGTGTATTTTGCAAATGGAGAAGGAGCATTAGGAGCAGGGAGGTTGCACCTCTCCCCGCCACCAGACACTAGACACATAATGGGGGAGAGCACAGTGCATAGGTCTGACTGGACTTATCTGGCTCCTCGAATTCCTTAAGGTGTCATCCCCATAACTGTGGGTGCTCTAGAGCCCTCTGCATCCAACATTCCATTGGGTTCCTCACTTCTTTGCTTAGCTCCACTTCAGGGAACAGACAATTTTGTATCTTGCAATATTTTTATGTTGCGTCTAATAGCTGTGGACACAGAATGCCATGGAGTTAAAACTGCCATGAGGACAAGAATCAGGCTTATTCAGATATTGTAGAAATACTTTGGCATTTTAATTCTATGCCTAGAATCACTCTGAAATGACTGTGTAGTCCAAAGCAGTCACAGTATAACCCCTCTTTCTGCCACCACTCACTGTAAGTCAGAAGATGCTATAGCAGGACATCTACATGAAGATGACCCAGCAGCGTGGGGCATGGTCACCCTCAGGTGCTTGGGCTTGAGCACCCCAAGGAATTTGGCGGCTGCTCTGTCCCGGTTGCTGGGGAGTAACCACAGGCAGAGGCTTTGGCCTTGGTCTGTGTAAAGCAGACAAGTGCAACCATCACTTTTTTATTTACTGGAGAATTTTGCCTGGATTTTCATGGGAATAAAAGTGCAGCTTTCTGCTGCACAAACTGTCTGCAGGCAAATCCAAATCCCTACTTCAAATCTGAGGTTTCTGGAGCTAGTAGAAGGTCTTTGTACTTTATATCAGGCAGAGGAAAACCAGTGACACATTTTTTCCTCAGCCTTGGCCCCAGAAATGGGCAAACCATCTTGACTGAAGCTTTTGGAGTGTGGGGGAAAATCAAGTGATAACAGATGCTCATTGTGTAAAATTTAATTCCAAGTTGTTAAAGAACTGTAAGCACAACTTTTTCAGCTTTTATAGCTGGCGCTATCACTTTGTATTCATCAAACAATAATTGCTAATTCTGTGTGCCTTCTGTTCTCTCTGTATGCTTTTTGTTCTGTTCCAATTTCTAACAACACACAATGCCATCAAATTTGAAGTGCAGCAGCTGGAGACAAAGAGAGTGTCATTAACGGAACGATTTTCATACAAATACCATGCTCAGGAGCTAATTGGGAAGTTCACTTACCTGAAAGACGGAAAACTGCTTGGCAAACAAATGTCTTCACCAGGCCAGTACATTTGAGGTAGACATATTTCACTGCTCACAATAGTTTGACTTCCTCATCTGTCATTTATGAGAAGAGATAGACTACACTGAAGAAAAGCATTAAATCAAAGTGACTGAAGTCCATAACTCCTGCTCATGGGCAGCCCACAGATCCTTCTCCAGGCTCCTCTTTTACAATACCTCAGAGTCCCCAGGTGCTGCTGTTGTGTGGCCTCTGGCACTGCCAGCAATGCAATGTGTGAGGGAAGATGCGGAGGAGGAAGAAGTACTACCAGTCCAGAGTGGCTGCCTAGTTGGCTGGCTGTGCTTGCCATGACTATGAATTTTGATGGACCACAGCTGTAAAGGGCTTTTTTATCCAGTGTTAACACCTCTGAGATACCTGCTGAGTCACTTACAGAACCTACCAAAATCAGCTTCATGAACTGGGGATATAAATATTGTGACTGGAAAATGACATGATGCTTGAGTCCTCCCCGCAGCTTTTTTGACCAAGCTGCCTGTCCTACACTGTGGCTGGTCTGGATCCCATACTGGAGAATCTCAGAGGGGTTTTAGAGATAATGATTGGTGTCCGAAAAGGTCTGGACAGCCAGGGAATTACAGACAACTAAAAACAGTTTCCCTGCTGAATAGGAGCTAACCTGTTTATACTGGGCAAGTTCGCATAAAAATGAGTAGTTCCTGCAAAGCTGAAAGAATACTCTTATATAACACATTTTCTATGAAAACTCCAGGTGCAATTATAGTAAAATTCAAATATTAACAGAAGCATCAAAAATATGTGCCATATGAACACACAGGTGCACGTATTCATGCAGTTGCCTCTACTGAGTAGCAATGTCTGTGGAAATATTTGTAGAATCCATTAAACAGGACAAAAATTAATATATGTTTGTTTAGCATTGCACACTATCATGACACTCTTCTCAGTAATGCATTTCGTGTTTGGCTTCTCAGGGCTGCACTGGAAATGCAGCCCCAACAAATTAAAGATGTGAACGGAAAAATCAAGAATTAAACCACATTAAAAAGTACTGCATGGATACTCCTAGCCAGAATTTCAGTTTCCTTAATTCAATCTGCTTTAGTTCTCCTTGGAAATTAAATAAATTAAATTAAGGTCACTTTAGGATTTTTTTTAATTCTGAATAAGAATGTCCAGATAGAAGTGGAAAGAAATTAAACTAATACACCTTACAAGACTCATTCACATGCATTTTCTTGAGGTTGCCTCCAGAAACCTTACTTGATTCACATGTAGAGTTCAAGGAAGATTTTAAATGCTGGCACCCGCAGCTCCTTTCTTGGCATTTACTTTTCTCTTGGTGTTGTTGTCCACAGACAGCAGATGTTAAATGAGTGTCCATTTCTCAGTTCACTGCCTTAATTAAAACTGTCATCATTTGCCACTGAGGTACTGATTTTAGGAAAGTAAGTGTGTGATAGAAGGGTGGATACCTAGCAGGGAAAAGGTTGCTTAATATGCAATATCATGGGTTTTTTCTTCCCTCAAAGACACAAAAAAGAGGGGTTGTTTTATATTCACAGCCAAATTACACTTGAGTGATTGCGTAGGCAAAGAAATGAAGGAACAAAATGCCAAAGAGGTCTCCCCAACAATAGAAGTGTTTTCTAGTTGGTGAATAAGGAGAGAGGGAAGCAAAGGCTTAAAAGGGGATGGAGCTTCAATATCCAACATGGCAGTGAGCGGCTTAGCCACTGGTCTCTCCTGAGAAACATAGGGAGGATGGTGATGTGTCACCCAGAATTTTGTGACCACGTCTTAGGGAGCACCTCCTGGGACTCCCTCATACAGTGCTGATGGGAAGCACCAAGCCACGGACCTCTTGTTTGTTTTCAGGAATCAATATGTGAGAATTTTGCAAAACAGGTGATGTCATGGTGGGTATTTGCAGCTCTGGATCACAAGATAAGGAGCTCAGCCTAGAAGGAGGTTTTGCAGGGGGTGACTGTAAGGTAATTTTGTGATTAAGCTTATTCTTGGGTGCTGATCCTGGACATACGCCATGCAAGTGAGGGCATGCTGGGGAAACACACAGAAAGGGAAAATTGAATAAAGAATTAAAAAAAAAAATCTACACGTTTTGCATGAATTTTCTTTGAGGTACGGGTTTATCTTTGACAGCAATGCAGGTCAGTTGCCCATGCATCTGTCACCTTTACCATTTTTCTTACCAACTCCTTGGATTATGGAAGAAAATATTTAAATTTTGTACTATGAGGCTACAGACTACCATTGTCAATCCTGTTTGTTTTTCAATGAGACATCAAAACTCTCTCCTTAACAGCTATTTATCATTAAGTGCAGAAAAGAGGTTGAAATTTGTTGCTTATGAATGTTGAGTGAAAGTACCATGTTCATATCAAGCATTCACAAGCTCATTTGTAAACATTAAAATACACTGTATGCAGCATAAAATTTTGTTTTGGAAACAAAAGCGGTGGACCCTGAAATTGTGACAGCACAGAGCCACAGCTATAGAGCCATAAATTAAGTGCTACAGGGAGCACTGCTCTGTGGGATGGTTTCTGAAAACTGATGAGCTGCAAAAATTGCTGAGGACAGAGAATGCTATCTTGTTAAAAAGGTCTAGTAATTAAAACAGATAGGGAAATAACCACCTTTCTTTGCACTTTCCTTTTTGTTCTAAGGCTTTCAAGCCAAATGTTCTGGCAGTGCAAAGCTGCCATTCTTTAGTGTCTAGGAAGGTGGTGCTAAACTACAAATTATGGAAAAAGCTCCAGGAGCTGCACTCCCTGAAGCTAAGGGACTTACTGTTGCTGTTTCCTAAAATCCAGAAAGACTGTAGAGGGAATGCTGTAGGAAGTAAAAAAAAGTAGGTGAATAGGCTTAGGATACTATTATTTATTATCTCCTGATGAAGTTCCCAGTTCAGTGTTAGGAAAGCTCAATGCTTTCTGCAGCGTCTCTTATCATGTGAGAATCAAGATCTGCTTTCAACTTTGTGGCTTTTAGGCCGTTTATATTGTAGAGCGATGTATGTGCTCCCACTCACAGCACACAGTGCTGCAGCTGCTGTTTGCATCATAAGAAAGCTGCATCCAGCTCAGAGAAATATATTTTATTCTTCATATGCATGAAGAATTTCATTCCATCCTCAAGTGATGGGTTTTGTTCTGCTATGCATTAAATTCTTTGATTTGCTGTTTTTTAACCTGAATTTAAAAGTGAGCTTCTGGTCACGTTCTTTTTCAAGTCTGAAGGTGTTTTCACTAAAACCAGAGATTAATTGCAGTTGCAGGCATGTGGGATGTCCAGGAATACCAGGCTTGGGCTACCTGACACTTCCACCCTTCATCATCAGTGCTATTATTCTCAGTTTCCTATGAAACTTCCTATACAATAATGGATTTTTTTGAGGAATGGCCTTAGAGAAAGGTTAATAGTGTTTGTTTCCTTAATGTTGTGACATGTTATCAAACAATTTCTTTACTCATCACTTTAATAGACAGAAGTGGTAAGATCTTCTTCCTGGAAAAATGGTTTCAAGTAATGACTTGAAATGTGTTTAGAAATCAAAATGGATCCCTCTGTGTTCCTCAGACTCATTGTTTTGTTCTGAGGGCTCCTGCTCACCTGCCCAGACTGTCTGCAGCTTCAGTTCCTCACCTGATTCTCACAACATTTGCAACAGGTGATTATTATAGCAGAGAGAAAGACAAAAATACTCACTCTTCGTCCACAGAAGAGAAGGGTGATAGAATTTATCATTGAATCAATATTTTCTGAGTGCCAGCTCTGTGCTCATTACCCATTTGTATGATGAAAAAAAAAATCTGTATCATTCCTAACATGTCCTTATTTTTACTAAGTAAATTATTTGAGTGTGAAAATGTGATTTGCACATAACCCTGTATGAAGCAGTGGTAATGTGCAGGCTGTTCCAAAAATACCCATGTTATTTCTGATCTTTAAAATCCCAATGAGATCTGCATGGAGTTGCTGCAGAAAGCATGGCCTGAGGGACATGTGTGGTATGCAGAGGTCTGAAAGACCAGCCTGCAGTTGGTCTCTTATTGAGGCCAACCAGCACACAGCCTCTTATTCCTTGAGAAGAGATGAATTAGAGACAACAACCATCCCTGGGGCTCCAAGAGTGAGAAGAATGTATTTTTAGAAAGCCATCAGATGTCTGCCGTTTGAAAGCTGGAGACTCCCACGAGCAGGACACCAGCTGGCACAGAAGCAGAACCCTTTTTAAAAGTCATCACAATGACCTCAACAGGGATATGTATGTGCTGGTTGCTCCTGAACTCTGTGACAAGGGCCAGCAATGCAACCCCATCCAAATGGGCACATAGCAGAGTATTTAATGCTCTCACACAGCAAGATTGCTCACTGGTTACAGCATTACCTGGTAATGTCCATAGAAGTGTGCTAAATCTAAAAACATTGATTTCAGTCCACGGAATACATATTGTTTACTTGATGTTTCATTTTTGAGTATTAATTTTCTCTTGGTTTTGTGTATGCATTTCTGTCGAGGTGGATAGTTATTTTGGAGACATTATGCAGGAACACTTTGTTTAGGAAGCACAGAGCTTGTCTTCTGAGAAAAGGAAGTCCCTATGTCACATCCCCTGTATGAGTAGTACAGCATGATGGCTATAGCCCGTGGGTAAATGGGACTGACTGTGACATTGACGGTTGCTTTAGGATTAATACTTCCCACATGAAAAAGGCATGTTTTCACAAAAGCACAAAAGCCATGTTCACATACTTCCACTTCTAATTCCATCCCAACCACCAGCAAAGCAGGACTACTTTACTAGCCTTTACCATTATAACGCAGGATGACTTATCAAGAAGAAACTGTCATCATGATTCATTCAGTACAGAAGAGATTAGAATTCACTGGCTCTAATCTGAGCACAAGTCACATCCTTTTGCTTATCTGATTTCTTCATAATTCACCTTGAAGTATTTGCCACTGAGACGTGTCTGGAACTTTTGTACCTGTCAGTCATTGAAGGTTTGGATGGGGTGCTGGGTATCAGTTAAAAATGAAGGTGTCAATCGGACCCACCACCCAGAATTCAAGACTTGTTTGTTCCATGTGGCTTACGAGGATCACAGTGCTCTCAGGAACATCCCTGGAGAACAGCTCTGCAACATGATTTGGTCAGTAATGGGAGGTGTCTGTTTTGGAATGGCCCTAGAAGTTGGTTTATTTTGATGTTCCCTGAAAAACTTTCAAGATTAAGTCAAGAACATAAATATATACATATAGTAGATATGTATTATTTTATCTACATAATATATATTCTATAACATATATGCTCCACATTATATATTTACAGTGGTTTTATGTATAGATCTATATATGTATAAGGGCAACGAAGCTGACAAAGTGTCTAGAAAATGTCTTATGATGAGAAGTTGAGGGAGATTAGCTTTCTGCTAAACTAAATATAGGTAAAGAAGAGACATGCAGACACAGAAGTTAAGCACAGTATTTGGACGGAAAAGAGAAATATATGCAGGGGCTGGCAGGACTCCCCACAAAATATGGTGTTAAAAAGAGAAATTCAAGGAAAATAAGTGTGAAAAATACAAAAAAGTTAGCACAGCAGGACATTTTTCATGGATGTTTTCGGGGAAAAATAGTTGTGGCTTATTATGAGGCTTTTATGCTCAAGGCCGTTGACAGAAAGCTGCTGTTTTAAATGTTGAGATGTCTCAGTTATTTCTCTCCATCACCATTATTCCAACACCAGTGTCAGACCCCTGAATGTGATGGCTTTGCAGCCACATAGACGAGCAGAGGGCATCTGTACCTCACCAGCTATCACACCAAAAAGCAACTGGTGGCATTTTGCAAATCTGCACTCCAGCACTGGGATTTGTCTCCATTTTATTAAAACATGGGATAATGCATGGCTGTAGACATCATATAAGATAGCAATTCACTTCCAGCTCCTCTATGGAGGTTGTAGCACTAATGAAGCAAATCACATCTCAGGGAATATAGCCATGATTTAGTATGTGTATAACTAATAA
Organism: Oxylabes madagascariensis; assembly: GCA_013400675.1. Taxonomy (NCBI): domain Eukaryota; kingdom Metazoa; phylum Chordata; class Aves; order Passeriformes; family Timaliidae; genus Oxylabes; species Oxylabes madagascariensis. The sequence goes on along the minus strand of VYZR01074746.1, from coordinate 14,692 downwards.
AATGTTGTTATGGCTGAGATTGTTATGTTTTTAATGGAAAAAAGAAGAATTATGATCGAAACTGGAAAACAACTCAGTTCCCATAAAAGGTAAAAATGTGCTTGGATAAAAGGTTAATAGAGTTAATTGTGGGGAGTAATACAAGACAGCAACTCATGCTAGAGAAGATAATTGTGATCCTGATAAAGGAGAATTGTAATTAAATAGAGGTTGGATAAACACAATTATCCGGAAAAGGTTTCCCAGCACAGTACCATGAGGTTTTAAGATGTGGAGGCAGACGCCTGTATGTGATCTGGAAGTAGAGACACCACTGCTGCCAGCCCCGCTAGGTGCTCACCACTGCGGCACACTGCCCACGCTCTGGCCAGCAAAAGGCAATAAATCGAGCTCATTTTGAAGTTTAGTTCCCCTGCAACACTAACTGGCAAGTGATCTCCCTGTCTTGCTCACAACCCCCAAGATTTCTCATTTCTGCTGGTCCCCATTTCCACCCCCATCCTGCTGTGCAGGGAGCAGCTCTGGTTGCTGGCCAAGGTTGATCTGCTGCAGGATGGCTGTGGGCTGGAGCAGGTGAGGGCATCCCTCCCATCCTACGCTTTTTCCAGAACTGATACAATTTTTTTACATGGATATTAAAATGAAATGCAGCAGTCTGATACTGAACCCTGAGAGGCAAACAAAGGCTTTCCACACTGATCTGTTTTACTGAAATGGGTATTTGTGCTAAATATTTTTTTATTTGCTGAGTTACAAATGTTCCACAACAATCTATATGAGATGAAGGGAATCAAATACAGCATATTCCTCCCAGGACAACCAGAAGAATTCCAAAAAGCTTTTTTGTTTCCTTTTTTTTCCTTTAAATTGCAAAACTTTTTTGCAATATTTTCAACTTTTAAACTTTAAATATCATTAAAAATATACGGAATTTTAATACAAGATGGCATTAATTCACATTTTTCTATAATTCCTACATATTATTTTACATAACACATACAGAATAAAAAAACCCTGAGAATTTACTGAGAAAAACTATCAAATACTTCTACTGTTCAATTATTTATGGTACTGTTTGGAATCACTGTATACCATAATGACATACATTCCCAGATGCCTAAGGAAAATTTCAACTGGAGTTCTATTATTCCCTATTCAGAACAAATGAATGTCTCTCTAGGGACTAAGCCTTTCTTCCCCTCTCAAAAAAAAGAGGAGGAAGATATTTTTGCTTTCAAATTCTTGTTTTTGCTTTCAAATTTTTGTTTTTCCAGTGCCAACTGTATTCCAGACCTTCAAGCAGACTTCACAACCCCATATACAGAGACCAGTTATGAACCCTTACTGTCACCTTTAAGCTTGCCCCTTCAAAATTTTCCTTTAAATTTTCTCCCCAGTCTCTGTGCTTGCCTTATGTACTTCTGTCAGTTTACAAGCTGCAGTGAATCGTTAAAGTGGGCTTAGGCTCAAAATGTGTCCTCAATGTTTTTTGGGCATAACCTGTAACATGTTAGGTTGCTGACAATATACATATTGGAATAATCCCATAAGTATTAGGGTGGATAGCATCTGTTGTGATAGTGAATGAGACTGAGAGCAAAGTGAATCGAAATTACTTGTGGAAACTCCCAGCACATTTTCTTTGGCTTTTTATCTTTGCCGCTGGCACGTGATACAGCAATTGTCTTACTCACATTCCTATCTTCTCTGCTTGTTAAGTGAGTTTGTTGAAGTTTCTTGTATCAGACATGCATTTATTCACAACCATTTCAAGATCATGACTCTATTGCCTAAATCAGATGTTGAAACTTGAATTCCATGCAGGAAATGTTTAGATATCAAGGTTATTTTTAAACTCAGTCAAGCACAACACCTTTTCTTCCCAGTCTACAACTACATTTTCTTTGCAAGAGCTTCTGTTTATGGAAGCNACAACCATTTCAAGATCATGACTCTATTGCCTAAATCAGATGTTGAAACTTGAATTCCATGCAGGAAATGTTTAGATATCAAGGTTATTTTTAAACTCAGTCAAGCGCAACACCTTTTCTTCCCAGTCTACAACTACATTTTCTTTGCAAGAGCTTCTGTTTATTGAAGCTTATTGAAAGAGTAAATTTTTTTAAAGTTTCCACTGAGTTAATTTCCTGGAGGGATATTTCTTTTTGTCACTATACAGCAAGTATACACAGGACCTAGAATCAAACACAGGTCATAGAGATGACACAGTAACACTATTCCCATAAACCACCTCTAAGGATATTGGCTGCCTATGATGCAAACACAGGTTTTGGCATCCACAGAAATGAATGCAGAGATGGAAAAGTTAAGACCAAGTTGTACACCTACCTAAAGCACATTTTGAATAGTCTGCCACACAATGTTTCTGGAAAAACAATCTTTCACTGGTGAGTGACATATTTTCATTTCCTAAAGGAGAGAGGGGTTTTGAGAACATATATTTTTATTAATTCTGCAACAATCAAAACTGAACTCTGGAAAATGTGTTTAATTTCTATGAAAATGTCATTTCTTTGGCTCTGACTTGCTAGCAGTGATTCTTTTCCCCAATACTTGAGTAACAATAACATGACACTTTTACTTCAGAAATTAACTGGCACATGCTGTAATTTTGTGTTTTCCCAAGAGAAAAAGAAGCAAGAGCTTTAAAAAGGAAATAGTGAAATGGTCACTGCTCGTGTTTATCAACAACTGAAGGTGAACCTTTCAGTTATTTTGCTGTCTCCCCAGCCTAACACCCTCCAGTGAGAGGATGGAACACTGAGCTCCCTGCCATGGAGAAGGATCTCTGCATGACTTACTGATACTGCAATGATCCAGTGAAGCAGTGGCAGCTTCATAAGGAAAATTGAGGCTAACACTCTTCAGAATTACAAAAGGGGTGTTCTAAAACATTGTTTAAACTCAGTGAATGCAGCTGTTTCACTCCAGTGCAAACTACCACCAGGAAAGGTGATACTGCACAAGAGATCAATGTTCTCTATTCCAGATGTCTTCAACTAATCTTCACCTAATTTTGATTAAGGTGTCTCCATATATGTGTTTGCATGAAACAGAATTTAAGAAAATTTTGTAAGCATGGGTGCCAGTCAGGTCCATAAAGAGAAGTTCAGCCTCAGGAGGAACATGGAAAGAAGTAATCAGTTTCCATAAGCCTTCTGTTAGCAAAAAATGTTTAACTTTTTTTTTTTTTTTTCTGCAGAAAACCTACATTTCTATAAAGCTTTAATACTCCTGAACTTTCAAGGGGCTTAAATAATTTTGCTGGTGATAGGTATCTAGCTAGTACAAAGTTGATACACCAAGCTATGAAGTTCTTTTTTTTTTTCTTCACTGATGAGATGTTCCTAGAAAACGGATTCCAAAAAGCTTTCTTCCAGTGAGATTGGAAAGCATTTGAGCCTTGTATTTGTCATTTGTTCAAATTAAGAACACTAATACATCTACACTCAGATAAAGGAGAATTTCTTCTACTACTTTTTTGTTTCATTTTATCAAGCATATTCTCAGCTTTTTCACAATCAGGAGAAGTGATGTCCTTTGCAGCTGTGTCCCACATTCATGAAATATACAGAAGCATCCTGGTAAATCTGCTTAGCTAGCAAGGTGATGCAGGTAGTGAAAGAAAATAATGTGAAACACTTTACAGATCAAAGTCATGCCCTGATAAACACCATGTGGGTTTATCACATGTAGATGCAGACATGGTGGGAAAGAAAAGTTTAAATGGACTATTGTGGTTTTCGAAACATATTGAAGGTAATGTCCAACCTGAATCCCACCTGACACAGCTTGAGGCCATGTCCTCTTGTCCTGTCACTAATTGCCTGGGAGAAAAGGCCAACCCCCACCTTGCTACAACCAAGCAGAGCAGCTTGGCAGACACTGGAAAGAGCAGATGGTAGTGATGTTCTGTTTGCTGGTAATTTATTTAGAAGACACCAATATTGAAGTCTTTACCTTCATTTGTTTGTCATGGGTGTGTGCCTCCACCATTCCTACCCTTACATGCCTAGATCTCTTTTGCATCACTAACATTCTTATTTTGCCTTCCTACCTACAAAGGTATCCAAAATGAAAACAGTAGAGTTCTGTCTACAGTTAAACTACCTCTTTCTTTATTGCAGTGGTAGTGGGAAATCCAAGCCAAGGAAGACAAAAAAACTTCCCATCCAAACCTAAAATCTTAGAAAACTCAGGTTTTGGGGGTGCAGAAGTATTATCCAGCATTAAACTATTTATTAAGAGGCATTATTTTCCTATGTCAAGAATATCTGCCGTGATAGTTCTGCTATATTTCATTGGTTTCACTTTAAATCCTGTATCTGTTATTATCAAAAGTCCTTAGTGGAGGCCCTGAGAGGTTACTTCCCGTAACACAGCCCTGAAGCTGTGAGACACGATTGGCAACACCACACAATTCATGCGCAGACTGGCTACAACGTTATCCAATGTGAGATAAGGCAGCAGCTTTGATTGTTGGCTATCTGTTGTCCTCTATAACAATGGTTCTTCTTGGATAGGTCTCAACATCCACAAAAATGTAGCGAACCTCAAATCTTCCTGTTTCAAGATTCTGGAAAGAAAAAAAATTCAGAGTGTTTTTTTCTCTTTGGTAGTTTAAATTCAAGACTAAGCTGGTCAAGTGTATCGATAAATAGTACATACCTCTTTGACTTCCACATGGACTGTTCCCTGTTTCCCTGATTCAGTGCCCTCAATATAGAACTTCAAACGCATGTGTTTCAGTCCATCCTTTACGTATTCAATGTGACTAAAAACAGCAACACAAAACAAAAACCCAACCACCCAGCAAGAATACAGATTACATGCTAGTTAAGACTTCAAATTTAAACTTACTTAGAGGAGTTGCTCACTTATTTTGTAAGAAAGTGTATTCCAGTGGAGTCCTTACGCTACCTTGGGTTCCTTCTCTACTGCTCCTCTCAAGCTTTACTGTGAGTGCCTAAGGACTAGTGGAGTTAGAAGAGCTAATTAGCTGCTGAGGATTAAGAGATGAAATGTTTAAATGTCCTAACCCCATTCCTCCCCTCAAAACTGAAAAGCAATTCAGTGCTGAAGACTATGGAAATTCCTTGTATTTATTCTAAAAAAACCCAGCTTTGGAGCCTAACATCTAGAAAGGGACCTCGCATCACCAAAACTTCCAGAGTTTTTTTAGGCACTCAGACTAAGTTACCAAGCCAAAACACACACAGCGCATTTTTTCAAATTAATTATCAGGTTGGTTAAACCACATAAAAACAAACAGTTTATTATGTGCTTTACTTACTTTGGCAATAATTTTGTTCTGCTGAAATTGTGTAACTTTGGCACTGATATGAGATCTCCAACCTAAATGCTGGTATTTAGGCTGCAGTTGGGTTATGCTTAAGTATTAAATAAATAGCACATCACTTTCAAAACGACCACTTTGGGAAACTAATGATCCCATGAGAGTTCTGGTGCCAGTTTATGTTTCCTACTGAAATTATTAACTGCTGCTTAGCACCAGTCTCTTATTTCCATCAGTCATGACCAGGTACACACTGTGAAATAAACTTCCAATACAGTTTAAAGTGACATGATGGTAGAGAGAACAAATATGAATGAAGAGCCTTACTGCAGTAAATTTACATTCAAGGTGTTCATAAACAACCCTGTAGATTTTTGAGACATTTAAGATCCTTCTTATACTGCAGATGTAAATTCTACAATCTTACACAGTTCTCAGCTCAAAAATTTATTGAAGATACTAGACATTCAAAAGAATGGAAATGAAATATTAGGAAAGCTGATTCATAGTATATTTAACTATTTACAGACAGGTGCTCAAAATGTTTGTGCACGTTGATTTCATTTAGCAGCTTCACTTAAAACATTTTTTCACAGTCTGGTGAAGAGATAAAGCTTCAACTAGTAAAAGCCACTTTCCTCAGACAAAATAAAAAATCTCAGTTTTATGGTTCAACCTGTGCTTATGTGTCTCATCCTATATGAAGCCTCATTTAATATAATCCTGCCAAATAAACCAATAAAGGCAAAGCAGGGAGGACTTACATTTTGTAAGAAATAGTTCTGTTGTTTCTTTTAAAAGGAAAGTAATAAAAAGACACACTCATGAAAGGTTTAGGTAATAGAGTTAAATACACAGTAGAGATGTTGCCTCAAGTACCAAAAAGCATTCTGCATGTCAGCTCAGTATAGTTTCAGACTGTAAACCTCTGTCAGATTACTGCTCCCCCCATGCAAGCCTAGGCCTCTGCACTACTCTTTTCACACTCATCCTATTTTTTGGAGAGCTCTATGTCTACCATGATGATCATTGCTTGTTTTGAGTCACTCAGAATTGGCATTTTATATTGTATGTACACTGTACTTAGTGGTATATGGCACACAAGAGGTACTGCAAAAAACTTCTATGTTCAATCAAAAGTGACAGGATACATCACACAGTTCATCACTCTAGAACTAACTTGTGATCCAAAAATATCTTAGCTGTGCAAAAACTGATGTCTTTATGGGGCAAACACCAAGGGGTACCTGACATGCTGTCGTCTTCCTCTTCTTGTTGCCTCTCCATAACCTTTGATAGAGTCACCAAAAACACCAATTATCTACAACAGAAGAGAGGTTTCAGCTGTCAGAAGGGATAACATACAAGCAGGTATTCCAGTATCAGCTCGTGCCTCTGCTGTGAGCACATCTTCTTTTAACAAAATGCCCTGGAGAATCTAATATGTCAAGAATAGAAGTGTTTATGAAAGAAAACAGTTTAAAGAAAACTCCTCTGTATTCCAGTCCTTTTTCTTTACAGTCCCGTATTAAATGCCTAAAATAAATCCTATTGATATCTTCTATTTGTACGGCTGAGATGAAGATGTGGAAACTGACATTTTGTGTAAAAAGAAAAAAACCACAAAATATTTGCTCACGTCTCCTCCAAGAGAATTTGTTTCAAAGTTTAAAATGCAAATGCATTCCCCTTCATATTATCTAAAACATACTACTGAATAAGAAATTCAGTAATTTTTTTCAGATCTATAAAATCAGAGTATATCAGCTTAGTCCTAAACTTTAAATTTGGTTAGAAGAGGAGGTTAAGTTTTGCTGTGCAAGTACTGGAAAGAAGTTTTAATTATACAAATTTGTTCCAAAGCAGTCTTTTTATTTTCATTTGAGCAACAACTTGTCACTTCATTTCTAGGTTATCCTCAAAGGCATCTGCCACAACCTTTTTCGAAGGATGGTTTGTCTGCAGTTGTGTTTTTTAAAATCTAGTTTCACACTGATTTTTGTTTACACCCAGCTATGATGACTGTTCTCTGCCTGTTTTCCTGTTAGCCAAAGGAATGCTAATTGTGCCTCAAATGAAGAATTTAAATTCCTGGGTATCAGTGCAGTGCTTCTCAGAATGTCAGAACCATAGCAAAGTGTCACAATAGAGTAAGTGTGCTGGGAAAAGGCTGCAGGTTAGATCTACAGAACTCAGTGGGACCAGTTGCCTCTCTGACCTGCAGAATTCAAGTGCTGCATTTAGCAGGCACTCAGGTAAGTCCCTAAGAGTTTCTGTATGGTGACACAAGCACATGCTCTGAAGGGCAGGCTGTGTTTCTATCAGTTTTTGTGCTGTGGCACACTCACTTGACTTCCAGCAGGCTAGTTCACACAAGCTCAATGCTTGCACTGCCTTGTCCTAATGGAGGCTGTGCTCTGGAGCTGGCCCACCCCATGCCAGCTAACAGCACCGGCAGAACTGCTAAAACACCACATGGGGTCTTCACATAACTTGTGACATTGCTTGTGCTAAGCTTTCGCTTGAAGAAAGTAACTACCGAGAAACACAAACTTATGACTGAACTTCAAAAACCAACCTCAGGGTGAGATCTGCATTTCTCCAACGCATCTCCATAGATCTTATTTGGACTAGAAGAAGAGAATAGCTCTTTAAAAATCACATAGAACAAACCACCTGTAAGAGAAACAACACCAGATGGAATGAAAACTTATCAAATCAGAGGGAATTAATGAAAAGTGTCTTCTGACAAAGAATGTAACTTAAAAAAATAACCTGTAACACCAATTCCAACAAGCACCACAATAAAATAGGTAAAGTCTCTTCCAGCTTCTTTCACTGAAATTAAACAGAAAACAACATGTAAGTTACAACCTTAGATAATAACACTTGTATGCCTTTCTTACATAAACACTCTTCTGTTAGTCTGTAGCTCAAGTAACATTTTAGCAGAAGAAAAAATTTCAGTAACAGTTTCCATAATGCCTCATTGCTGTAAAAGAGACCATGGAACATTTCTTACATTGTACAGGGCATGTTTACATCTCTGTGTTAAGCCTTAATACATTCTGTTTGCCAGATGTTTTCAAGATCCAAAGTAGCAATTACTGCTACTTTTTGGGTACATGAGAGCTAGATTTTTTAGGAACTAACGACGTATTTAGCACTGCAGTATTCACACTATCACCTAAACCCACAATCACTGCAATCCTTACAAAAAGACGAGAAGTAAAAATAAAAAAGTGAAAGCTTAAAAGTCACACACACTGAAAATAACTGGTTTTATGAATTAGCAATCAATAGAACAATAAAATGGGGAATATTAGACCAAAATACATATTTTATTTATTAACATAATTAACTGCTCTTTGTCTGATTAGTTTTTATCTTTCAATTTTGATCTAAAGTACAAGTCTCAGTATATACTGCAAAATAAATCATATGAGACTCTCTCTTTCAAAATATTTGAGTACTTGGAAAGAGACTTTTATCTTTTAGTGATAAAGTGTGCATTTCAGTAGAATACAAGTTAAGGAGGAAACGTTAATAACTATTTCTCCTGCAGTCTTCTGATCAATTGAAGGGGTTTTTCATAAGTTATTTCAAAGTACTTAAATTTTCTGAGGCTAATTATGTAGTAATCACTTTTCACTGAAGTGAATGAGACCAACCAAAGTGAAGGCAATCCATTAAGAAACTACCATCACATGTAGAGCTTTGACAATTTTGTTGGAGGTGAACGTATTTCAACAGCGCTATAGACAGGCTGCACCTGACAGGTTTTCCTTCTGAAAAGGAAAATGAGAGGCTATTACATCTTGTGCCTGATAGTTACTTAAATCAACAGGCTGTTTAGAAGTCACATAATTTGTTCTGATTGTACAATGCGTACACAGAAATGTAACAGCTGCTCCAAACAATACGATGTGAAAAAAACCGGCTTGGCGTGCTGAGATTTTATTGTTTTCTAGATACTTGATGTTTGGAACTACAAAACTTTAGCTGCAGAAGGAAACGTCTCCAGCCCTCCTGAGCAGCACACAGCATCCTCTGCCTTACCTTTCTGCGCCGCCGACACCAGCGTTTCCTCGTTCAGCGCCCTTTGCACGGACACATCTTTGCTATCACCGCCAGGTTTTGCAGCTTTCAGCCCTCCCGCCCGCGTCCCGACGCTCTGACGGGCGGCCCAGAGCAGCAGCGGGGGCTGCTGCCGCCACCTCAGGCAGGAGCAGGACCCGGTGCCGGTCCCCAGGAGCGCCCAGCCGCGAGCGGCGGGCAGCCAGCGGCCCAGGCAGCCCCGCCCGAGGGAGGCGGGCAGTGCCCGGGGCAGCATGCCGGGCATGGCTCCCGCCGCCCTCACGGGGGCACGGCCGGGGCAGGCGAGCCCCACGGAGAGTCTGTGCCGCTCGCCGCCGCTCTCCCGGGGAACCCCCGGGGAAGCGCCCGGGCAGCCTCCCGCCCCGAGCGGCCTTTGCCCCAGCTCAGGAGCCCACCCGAACCTTTACCGCTGCCCCGGCGGAAATGTTTGGGACGGCGGAGCAGCGAGCGGCGGCAGCGGGTACTGGGAGCGGTAGTTTGAGCGGGCTCCCTCTCCCGCCCGCCGCCGAGAGCGGCTCCCAAGGAGGTCACTACAGCGCCCGCCATGCCCAGCGCCGCCACCGCCACCGCCCGCCCAGCTCCGCCACCGCCCCCGCCACAGCCCGCCCAGCTCCGCCACTGCCACCGCCCGCCCTCCGCGGGCCGGGATCCACGGCTCGGTTCAGGGGGGCGCGGCGGGGGGGTTCTGCTGGCGGCGCCTGCGGTGCTGGTCACCCTTTTAAAGCTGTGTTTTCTTGCATGTTTTCTCTTGGTCTTGCACACATGTGTGTGTTAAAGCGATGCAGTTGACGTTTCCACGGATGGAGACGGCTAGAGGGATTTGGACAGGCTAAATCGATGGGCCGAGATCGACGGCATGAGGTTCAACAAGGCCAAGTGTCAGGTCCTGCCCACAACAAGCGCTGGGGACAGAGTGGCTGGAAAGCTGCTGGTGGAAAAAGACCTGGGGGTGCTGATCGACAGTGGCTGAACATGAGCCAGCGTGGGCCCAGGTGGCCAAGGAGCCCAATGGTGACCTAGCCTGTATCAAAATCAATGTTGGGAGCAGGACTAGAGAGGTGATTGTCCCACTGTCCCACTGTTGAGGCCGCACCGTGACTACTGTGTTCAGTTTTGACGCCCTCGATTTAAGAAGGACATTTTGCTGCTGGAGTGTGTCCAGAGAAGGGCAGCGGAGCTGGTGAAGGATCTGAAGGAGCACAACTCTATTGAGGAGTGTCCGAGGGAGCTGGGGATGTTTAGCCTGGAGAAAAGGAGGCTCAGGGGGACTTTATCACTCGGTACCAATGCCTGAAAGGAGGGTGTGGCCAGGTGGGAGTCGGCCTTTTCTCCGACAAGAGGAAATGGCCTCAAGTTGTACCAGACGAGGTTTAGGTTGGATATGAGGAAGAATTTCTTCACAGAAAAAGTGATTAGACATTGGAATGGGCTGCTCAGGGAGGTGGTGGAGCCACCGTCTCTGGAGGTGTTTAAGGAAAGACTGGAATTTGCAGTTAGTGCTGTGGTCTAATTGACATGGTGGTGTTTGGTCATAGGTGGTAAAGTAATCTCAGAGGTATTTTCCAGCCTAATTAATTCTGTGATTCTGGACCCGAGACCGCAGTGCCCGAGAGCTCCGAGCTCCCTGTGGGGCGGGGAGCCGCAGGCCGCTCACAGCACCATCACCGCTGTCCCCGGGCCGTTAACGCTTCCCGACTCGGGCGTGCTCCAGCCCCGCCTCCAGCGCTCCCGGGCACCGCCTCCCTCGGGCTGCCGCCGTCCCACCCCGCCTCAGGGCGTACCCGGGAGCTGGAAGCTCTCGTTCCTTCTCTGCCCTTCCTGCCGGCGGTGCGAGGCCGCCGCTGTCCCCGCCGGAGCGGCCATGGCGACGGGCCGTGGCAGGTAACCGCGGGCGCGCCGAGCGGGGCTCTGCCGGCCCGGGGCTGCCTGCTCGGCCTTCTTCACCTTTCCCGTGGAGGGTGGTTTGGTTGTTTTCCCTCAGCTCCCATTGCTCCTCCGGGAAACTTATTTCACGTGTTCCACGGCTCTGGTTTCTAGCTCTCGACTCTTCCCGGCCAGGGCTGTGGCCATGGTGCTCTCCTCTCCCTGGCCCTATGGACACCTTGCAGTGGGAAAACGCTGGTGTTGCCAGGGGCACGGAGGCCCGCGGTTGACACCTTTTTTTTGTGCCTGGGAAGGGGAGCCTAAGCTTCGGTATGTCCTTCAGCTTGGAGGAGGTGCTGTAATGAGTATCCACAAAGTTAATTTAATGGCCGCTTTATATGTGTTCAGGGTGGTAAGGCCTTTGTGATAAATAAGAGGGTTTCACTGTGGAAGGTGTGGTTACCTTAATTCTTACAGTACAAGTTCAGCTTGCAAAATTTAAAGCATCAGTCTTAAAAGCAAAATTGAGAAGGCAGATTTTTCTGCTAACCCATTTGTACAAGCTTGCGATTCATAGCAGTTTCACTCCCCCGCTGTTTTTCTTTTTTTTAACCTGCAAATGGATTGGGGTAATATCACCCTTTTAAAAATTAAATTGAAGTTGATTGTTAGCTGAGGGAAAAAAACCCTAACCAACCCATGTCAAAACGTTATTGTCATTTTTCTTTTTCCCCAGATGCACTTAAAGAGGTGGAGGAGACAGGTTTTTCCACTACTTAAAACTTTGTGTACATTATTTGAAATGTTACTCGAAAGACAATGGTTTGCTGACCATCAAAAAACCAAGGCACGTTGCAAGTCTTGTAGGGTATGAAAGTGAAAATACTGGTACAAAACTGAGCCCCACAGGTTGAAAAAGCAATTGAAGTTGTGCCTCTTAAGTAAGGTCACCTCAGTTGTTCTAGAAGTCTCTAAAGAGGGGGTGTAACTGCTGTCATGGACTTTCATCTCAGGCTTATCTGCCCAAGCTGTGTCAGTGCAGTGTAAAAGCATTTTGTTAATGCTAATTTAAAATCTTAGCGTACACAGTACTTGAAAAGTAATTCATGGATAGGGTTTGTTCTTTGTTTCTTCACACCTTGAGAATATTTTTGTTTTGGAAAATTCAAAAGTTCAGCAGGTTTTTTTTTTTTTTTTTAATTGAAGCTTGCAAAAACAATAGCAATTAGTTAAAGTTTTCAAGGCATATGTGGGCAAAATGTTTCTTTCCTGAGCTATTTCTCCCTGGGGTGGAGAAGAGGGGGGGTTGGTGGTTAAAATAAGCAAGAAGGACTGAATACAGGCTGTGCAGGTTATGCTTGTCCAAGGTAGTATGTTTTAAAATCCAGAATCCAGCTTCTTACCTGAATTATTTCTGTGCCTGGAGTTTGTGAAGTTGTGTCCCTACAGAGTCTGCCCAAACTCTCTGCTTTCAGCATGGATTCAGGGCAGAGTAGCCTGGGATATGCTGCCCTGGAACATACAGAAGTGATAACTCTGCTGCTGTTGAACACAACTTGTGTCTCTAAATCCCTTTAATGGCAGTTTGTTAGTGCCTCGTCATCTAAGTGTTCTTGATAATGATACACAAGTAAAACCCTTGTTTGATCTCCAGGTTGTATTTATTATAAGACAACTTTCTTATAGTCGTTAATTTAGTTGGTCTATCAGTGGTTAGCGCCCAAGCTGAAATGTGCATGTCTTTTGTTAAGCTTTTAACAATTATCAGTAAAATGTCTTGGATTTTTTTTGTTTTGTTTTACATAACACAGTTGACAATGTAGACCAGAGTTGTTAATTTCATTTGATTTTATTTTTCTTTGAGCATAAATCAATCTTAAATCAAGAACTTACTAAATGTATATGGTACCCATATACTTCAAAATTAGCTATTTTCCCCCCCATATGGATTGGTTGCCTAGAAACCCAGAGCTGGTTTGACCAGGTGTTGGAAATCTGCTGGCAATTGAAAACATCAGTTTTAAATTTTAAAACAATGCAGTGAATGGGGAGCTCTGCCTGCTTGGTGGCATCAGCGGATATAAAGTGTAAGGATTTGGTTTAAGATTGAAACTGTCTCCGTATTTCTCTGTGGAGTAATGATAGGATTTGTTTGCAATTACAGCTTACAAAGTCCCTCCTATCAGAAAACTTGGAAATAAGTGTGAGTGGTTTGATTGTAAGAATTTATATTAGAAACATGCAAAGTTCCTTTCTTTTCTATCCAAATTATGGTGTGGAAATGTTGCCAAAGTAAGTCCTTTCACCGTGGTGTGCAAGAGACTGTCGGGCGATTGAAGAGACAGTGTCCACATGGTTTGCATCATGAAGCCGATTAATTGAACACACCGCTGGTTCATATACCTTTCAAGCATTACAACCATATCTATGTTTCTTAGTAACATTGCTTAACTATGGGCTGGTAATGACTTGTACAAGCCTGTACTGTCTTGTACACAAACATGCACACATACACCTTGATCTCTTCCTCCTTCAGGGTCTTGCCTCAACTTGCCAGGGCTTGTAGCCCTCTGTAGCACATCTGCTTCTGTAATGAGTTCAGCAGTACTTTGAGTCCTGCTTCCAGGCTGTATTCCCACAT